>PVLC010027356.1:0-21946 GCA_004027655.1 Graphiurus murinus
TAAAATAATAGTTTATCAAACATGCCATCTTTGTGTCCCAAAACAACTACTAGGGTTCCAGGCCTCCTCTGCTCTGGTTCAGTCCATATGATATAAGAATTCTTGACCAGAGGAAAACTGGCAATTAAACTTCACACAGTTTTCCCCCTTCAAAAGTTATGAATTCTTTTGAGTCTTTATCAATACCTTCACAGGCTAAATAGAAGCCTTTCCCACCAGGACAAAATGTACACAGGAGATACCGAGGCCCTTCTTATACACTAACCTAATGCTCAATACAAAAAAGACTGACTCAACCAAATATGTAACTTCTCTATGTTAATTCCAATAGGCAATACATGGCTATGGACAAAAATAAATGGGAAATAAAGTCAACCAGGTAACAATTTCTCTGTAAGCCTGGAAGCCAAGTTTTTATTTAGTCTTAGAGGAGCAGATCTCCAAAGTCCCAGTTAATCCCTATTGGAGGGCCCCCTTTGCTGTTCTCCATGCCCATGGCCATCAAGGTGCCTGGAATTTCCAGTTGAATCCACCATTCCAGGGTCAAACCTTGGACAATACCAGATGAAGCTATTCATTCCCCAATATCACCCACAAATAACTATATCTATACACTCATAGAAGACCTCTGGTTCCTTTTCAAAAGACAAACAGATAGGTAGATTCCCCTTTAACCACCTCTGATTCTATCCATCATTCCTATCTTTCTATAACACAAGCATCTCAATGGCTACTGTAAGCTGTTAACTCCTATGCTCATCATGCCTGTCGGCTGTTTAAATTATAAGCATTGGACTTGATTACAGTGGCCAGAGGGGAGTATGCATTATTCTTCAGGGGAAAAAAATAATGCTGCTTTTACATCAACAAATTAGGTCATATGCAGAAAAGTATTTGACATTTAACAAAAAGAGGATCTAACCCAAGGGAGCATGCTACCCAAAGATGAATATTATGGAAGGAAATATGGTCCTAGCTTTCTTGGCTCTTTCCCTTCATGAGGCCTTTAGCCACAACACTCCTACTCTTACTCTTTGGCCCTTGTCTCCTAAACCTGTTAGTAAAGTTGGTTTCCTCCCAACTCTAGGCTCTCAAACTTCAAATGAAGTTTGAGACTGGACTCAGACTGGACTGCCAACTCCCCTCAACAGTGGACGCTGACTACTATCAGGGACCCCTGAACCAACCCACCTTCCAAGAAGGAGCTTAACCTATCCCAACACGTCCTGCCCTGACAGATAGCAAGAGCAAGAGGCCCTGACATGTCTATCCCTACCCAATAAAGCCATTTATGCTTACCCTATCTGTGTCCCCCAAATAAAATCTTTCTTTTGTGGAGACAAGAACATAGGAAAACTCACAGCCCTGTAACACCAGTAAAAACTAGCCAACTGGATTAGATTGTAAGACAGACCATCACCCATGTTCCCTAAAGGATTTCAGGGTCTCTAGCTCTTGAGGGGAGAATGTTAGGTTGCTAGCTAGCTATGAGCAGGGTGGGAGAAAAAAATAGGACATATGCCCTGCCCATCTGTGGTCAGAGACTTCTAGCCTATTACATTGCAGCTCTTAGATTTCCCACATGATGCAATCATGCAGTCACACCACACGGAGCAGTGATATGAAACCCAAAAGTAATTGCCCCAAATTACTATGCATGAGGAGGGGTAAAATATCTCAACAGTATAAAGACTCAGGACTCAGCATGTGGTAGAATGGACCATTTTCTCTCTTCTTAACTCTGCTCCCAGACTAGCCAGCTCTGTGACCCTACTATGGAACCTGCCCAATAAAGCCATTTATGCTTACCCTATCTGTGTCCCCCAAATAAAATCTTTCTTTTGTGGAGACAAGAACATAGGAAAACTCACAGCCCTGTAACACCCGTAAAAACTAGCCAACTGGATTAGATTGTAAAAGCCATACTCCAACCAACAGGGAATGGCATAGTGGCCTTCGCATTAGGAGATAAAAAGCTGAGTGGACTGCTGCCCCAGTGTGCTTGCACCCTTCTGCACAGAAGTAAATTGCTTTGCTGAGTTACTTTTGGTTTCATGAATTCTTTTATTCATGGCTTCCCTAAAATCTATTTCTAACAATTATAAGAATACCTTACATTTAATGTGACAGTGCACCAATTAATCACACATGTCATATCCATTTAAATCTTATAATAATTCAATGCAATATATATTATTGTCACCACTTTCCAAATAAAGAAAATGAGGTTAGAATAAAACCAAATGATTCCTTTTCAGTTGTAGTAACATCCAACATTTGTTGAGCACTTGTAAGGAGCAACACTGGTGCTAGGTGTTGTGTCTGTGCTATTCTTAGTGCGCATAACAGTCCAGTAAGGATTACTAATTCTCCTTATGCTAACAGAAGTGGAAACACAGGATCTAATCTAGAAAGCTTAAGCAACTTGCCTACAACCGCACAGCTAATAGCTGGTATGGCTAAGATATTTTTTTTCTGCAGTTACATAAACAGAAAACACAAGAACCAGCACTAGAACCTAGGTTTTCTGATACTGAATCAGGGGCAAATCTATTACAGTTCTTTTATTCCCACTTTAAGCCTTGTATCAGGGCAAAACACATTTGATCATCTTCTTTATGTTCAAACATTCTCGGGGAAAAAAAGCATTGAAAGACAGTGTCACAAAAGGAAGCATTTTCTCTACTGGTCATGCTTCACACACAAGAAAGCAGAGCACAGAAAGAGTTAAAAGACACAGCTGAAGCTGTCTTATCCCATCATTTATCTGGTGCTATAAAAATGAAAGACTTCTTCAGCTTCCGGATGGCTTTGCTGTCTTAAAGGTGAAATGCCCTCAGGGTCCATAAATAGGTTTTGTTCTTTTGGTCTGCTCAATGTTCCAAAGTGTGTTTTTATCTTTAAAATATTAAGTAAATACCACGAAGTACTTAAATGGGCTCTGGGGCTACCTCTGGTTTGATTCTAGCCCTTCAGCAAAGCTACTGAAGTATAGATGGGGAGAACTAATCAAAAGAAAACTAAATGCAAAGCTTTCTCTAAATATTTTATAGCACAGCCTTTTAGCATTGCACCTGCCTGCTACCTCTGCTGGCATGCGAGCAGTCATCCCACAACCACGGATTGCCTGTCTGCACGGACACTGAGTCCACAAAAGCAGGACCCCGCAGCTGGAGGCTGGCCAAAGAGAGAAAGGCATCAGCACCTGCTGGCTGCAACCTTCTTTTCTTTTTCAACTTCCCCTCAGTTGGGAAGCACATTAGGAGCTGCTTGAGATGAACGACAATTTGCCAGGTTTTCCTCATCCCTTTGGCAGCACCGTCCACAAGGAGCGCTTAACATTGCATGTAGAAAATGGTTCCCAGACATCCACCTCCTCCCTGGAAGCAGCCCGCCGTTTCACAAATGGGGACCTGGAGAGGAGTAGGGATGTCTCAGCTAAAACTCACCCCTGCTGCTGGAAAGAACAAAAACAGCCACTAAACATTCAGTTTGCCAACAGTATGTATGAGAAGCATCATAGTCTATACACAAAGGCTTTTCAACAGCAATTCAAAATGAAAATTCAACACATTTTCTACTCCTCTGAACTCATGAAGCTCCAAGAGCAAAATCAGTCAGAAGATTTATTTCTAAGGCATGTTCTACACTCAATAAAGGAAAATGAAACTGAAAAGTTTTTTTCCAGACTATCAGGCAGTCATTTATGTGTGCCTGATACACATGAGCATACACACACACACACACACACACACACACACACACACACACACACACACACATAATGGCAGGCATGTTTTTTCCAGGTTCTAGCAATACCCACCGTCAACTTAAGTCCCTAAAAATGGGTTTTTATGGTGGTGTGGAGAATCCAAACTCCATTTCTCTCTCTGCTTCTCCAAAAACCTGAGCTCTTATAGCTTAGATAAGGAAGAGAGAATACAGAGACCTCATGTCCACAGCATTTCTCCACTTCTCAAAAAAACATACTCTAAAGGGTTCCCAGCTCATCTGGAAACAGATGAGACTTGGATCCATCTGACATATGGAGTTGGACCAGAGCCCTTGTTATCTCTTTATATCCACTGATTTACATGACAGATGAGGAGTCCCAAAGGCAAAGAACTCAAATGTGGCCCAGGATTAGAGTTCACACATAGATAGCCCATCTCACAAAAAAAAAAGGGGGGGTGAGGTGGTAGATAAGGTGAATTGCCTGGGAGTGATGCTGAATACCTGGGAAAGAAGTCATTCCAAGTTCAAAGGTATCTGACAAGATGAACAAGACTGAGCAAGAGAACCTAGAGGTTAGAGGAAAGTGCTGATCATGGGTACCTCAAAATGACTACTTGATAGTGACCCTACACAGAAGAAAGGTGAGTCTCAGCATCCTGGAGTTGCAGCCTGGATGCATCATAGCCATCCTGGGCAGAGTGGATGGGGTGGTATCTAGTAGAACTGTGACAGCAGCCAGCCAGTGACCCATGAACATTTGTAAAACACTCCATAGAGACATGGTGTGAGTCCAGAGCCCAAGGAAAAGGGGAGTGAGGTGCAATCTTGCCTCCATACCACCATGTTGGGGGTCATCCAACCAGAAAAATCCGTAATTGCTGATTAGAGGATCATATTTATACCTTCTGGATATTGTGGTTTACTAAATCACAATTATTCAATCCTCACATACTTTTTTTTAAGTTATAGCTACCCACTCTAGAAGTATATTAGGTACTTGATTTCACAGTATGAATTTCATATAAGAGCCTCCCTTTTACTCCTCTGAGCTCTTACCGAATCCGCAGTCTTCCTTTCAGACAAGTTGTGACTGAAGTAGCAATATATCCAAATGGTACCTGAAGCCCAAGTTAGAATCTACCTAGGTATCTATTAACACAAAAGTCTCCACTTGGAATAATGTGGAGATTTCTAATGTATAAGGTAGTCAACACTTTTGGACCTTATATTTACAAATCTTGTCCTTTTCACTACTACCCTAAGTTTTCAAAAAGCAATGTAAATTATAGAGCACACATGGTTTTACTTTGAATAGAGAGTATGTTTAATCTTACTTTATTTTTTAACATAGTCTTTTGAGATGAGATATCCAAGAATTAATGTACCTGGCAGCTGGAATTTTTTGTTGCTATGCTTTCCAACTGGATGTATTGAAGTAATTGAAAAAAGTGTCAAACTTACGTGAAGTAGCAGTCATTGCAATTTTCTGACCCCCTCTACAACAAAACTCCTTGAAAGAACTGACTGCTTTTTTCCTCCCCCTTTTTCCTGAACCCACTCCAATCTGTTCTGTCTTACAAATGCTGTCTTGACAAGTCTAATATCAATTCTTAGCCCTTACTTTACACAACCTATGTACAACAATTGATACCTCTGTTCATTCCTTTTATTTTTTTTTACTCCCAAATTTCTTTCTCTTGTCTGAACCTTTCCCCTGAGCTCATATTCACATATTTAATACCCTATTTCATTTTCTACTTGATGACAAAGGTATTTCAAACAACATTGTAAAACCAAAGTCTCCATTTCTCCTTATTTTACCCTGTTCTCTCTTGCCTAGTTTTCCCCAATCTCAGTAAATGTCCACTCCACTCTTTTATGAGCCAAAAGCCTTAGAGTAACCTTTGGCTCCCTTCTTTATCTCATATTCCATTATCAAATTCATTAACAAGTCCTATAATATTGATCTCCAAAATACCTCACAACTCTGACCACTTCCCCATACTTCAATCACTGCTACCATAGTCTAAGCTTAGGTCATTTCTTATCTGTATAATCACAAGACTCTCCTAACTGGTCCTCTTGTTTCTACTTCTTTGTTCCCCACAGTCTTCCTCTCTACAGCAGTCACAATGTTTCTGTTAAAATATAATCAGGTCAGTCATACCACTTCTCTGTTCAAAACCTTTGCACAACTTGCTACCCATCACAGAATGAAATCCTAAGTTCTTTCCAAGTCTACAAGGCCTGACCCAATGTGGAAGTCACCAACTCTGTCATGTCCTGTCACTCTCTCATTTCTTCCATAACAGCTGTTTCAGTCAGCATTCTCACCATCATGACCCCAAATACCTAACAACCTCAACTCATAGGAAGGAAGATTTATTTGCTCACAGTTCTGGAGATTTCAATCCATGTTAGACTGGCTTCCAAGTGGGAGCTCAGGCTGGAGGTCCTCAAAGCTTCATGGGAGGGAGCAGAGAGAACAAAGGGAAGGGAAAGGGACATATACAGTGCCCAAGGCCACATCCTCAAGGATTCATCTTTATCTACACTCTGCCTTCAGAGGTCACACACCCAGGGACCCCTCTCGAGCGACCAAGTCCCACCTCCAACAAGGCTGCCTTGTCCACCACAGGAGGTTTGGGGGACATTCTAAATCCAAACCATACCATAACAGCAGCCATGCAGGCTTCCTTGTTTTTCTTCCAACAACTCAAACATTTCTAGTATCAGAGCCTCTCTACTCACGGTCCCCCCTGTCCAGAACTGTTTTCTCTATCTTCCCCCATCTCCAGGGCTCACTCCTTCCCTTACCTGTGGTCTTTGCTCACATATCACATTACCAGAGATGCCTTCCCTGATTCCCTGCCTACTCTTTGTAAAAATAACATTTCCCACTTTCACTTGTCACTCTCCTTCCCCTGGCCAAGCAATTTGTGTCCTTCAGAATACTGATGATCGCCTGATGTAACCATTTGCCCTCAATCATTAGAATGTGCACTCCATGAGAGTAGGGAAATTAACCTGCTTTAATCACTAGTGTTCCTCTTTCACCCAGAATATGATCTCATACATATCTTATATTTCTATTCCTACAAGACTTTCATTTTTATGCATTTTTAACAATTCTCAATTGGGACTTTATCTTGTAACATGTAACATTTTTTCCCTTTGTAAGCAGCCCATAAAACAGTGGTCTATATTATAATTGACATCTTAGATTCAATGAAATATGACTATTGGCATTCAAAGCATTTTGAATGAATAAATACTCTCTGTTATATTTTTGGAAGAAGTATGGGGCTCAGGTTCTTGGGCAAAGGGTTATTCAGTTATAACTTAATATGTGGTTTAATGTTTGTTTTGAATGCTTATCTGATTTATACTGAAGTCAGAGTTGTAGAACAAATAAAAGTAGATTAAAAGTATCAAGGAAAGAAAATTGTCAAATTGGAAACAGCCTAGAGTGAGGAAGAGACAATACAGGCAAGAGAAGCACCAGAACTTATTTAAAAATCAAAGGTAATTAATCAAACAGACCTACATAACTCAACTGCCCCTGAAGGAAACTCTGTATTAACATATAAAACAAAAATTATTCATAATGTTGACCTGAGTCCTAGTCATCAGAAAATGAATAAAATATGTAACATTTTTAGTTCAAGAAACAGAAAAAAAAAGATGTTACATTTGTGTTGTTCCCTTCAAAAAAAGCTAAAATATAAGTAATTAATTCAGCTTTTAAAAGTGCTAAAATTTAATAATCTGGAACATTCATTTTAGTGGTACACTTATGACTCTTTTAATGTTGTCATCGTCACCAGGCTGGTTCTCAGAGAACTTCTATTAGTATTCACTGTGCATTTGAACTACATTTCATCAAGCCACAATACAATCCTAAACAGGAAGAAAATCTGGAGAATTGCAGTTGTAAAATCTTTTTATGTGAATTCTAATCTTATTTCTAATTTTGATAGACGCACTGAGTTAAAATGTGTCAGAATACTACTGATTGTTTCTTGTGCTTATGTGCTTCTGAAAAAAATATACCCTGTATACTTTTTGCAAGATGATAGAGGGGCAAAAACGGCATCATTTTCTAATTGTATTTCTTACTCTTCTCCCCAAAGTGGAATTCTTTTGCAAGAATGGCAAGATGAAGAGTCAGAAGTTTACTGCCGCTGAGAGAAAATCATTAGAGCCCATGTGGTTTGCAACATGAGAAAACTCAAAAGAAGCTGGCTTATTGGCTGCAGAGAGCCAAACTGTCCTGCCGTGACCATGTAGAAGTGGCCTACTTATCACAGTCTAGAGCTGCCTGCTCCACTCAGACCATGTTTTGGTTGCCTCTATTATTGCTTCATGACAATGTTACAAATTTGAACATCAGGGTGGTAGGTTAATTTCATTTAGAAATACATCTTAAAACAAGATCTCAGCCAGATGTGATGGTGCATGCCTGTAATCACAGTACTTGGGGGGCTGAGATAGGAAGATTACAGGTTTAAGCCAACCTCAGCAATTTAATAAGACCTTCTCAACTTAGTGAGACCCCATTTCAAAATAAAAAAAATAAGATAGGGATAGGGGTAGAGCTCAGAGATAGAATGCCCTGGGTTCAATCTCCAGTACCACAAAAAGAAAAAGAAGGTGAAAAAAAGATCTCTTGGTACTTTAGTACTTTGGATAACAATATGTGGTTTCTTATTAGAAAAATAGCAAGTTTTGACAGGCCTAGACTAACCATTTTCCCTAGGCCATGTCAACTCTCAAAAGGACAAACTTAAAGGATTGAATGACTATTATTAAAGTAACTGGTCCAGTTTTTTGTGTTTGTTTTTATTTGTTTATTCAACTTACCAATTCATCCTTCCCACCAACCTCTAACTGGAATTGACACAAATGCTTTTTGGGAAAGCACTGAATCACATCTCACCCTAATCAGTAAGAAGGATGCTGTGTGCTTGGCTAGTCCCTTACCCCCAGCCTTTCATGTGTCCCTGCTGTCTAGCTAACCATTTTCTAATCCTGCCAATGGCACCTTACTTGGGAGTTTACTTTATCTTCAAATGGATGACAGAAAAGATGACATTGTTTTCAACTAATCATAGATAGCCTTTGATCTACACGATTGTAGTTCCTTTGGTACTAAAGGACAGTCCTGCTGTCTAAGTTTCATAGGGCCTTCTACGTGGGAACTAGCACCAAGCTCCAGGAAGCTGGGCCAGGAGTTGATGCTCTCATTCTCTCACACTTTCAGCTTTCGAATATTTGAAAAGAGTTCAATCCTTCAACTCTCTCCTATCTTAAAGTAACTTCTTTTTACCCTAGGATCTTCTATCAATATTTAGAGCAGCATAATTTTTTCACTTTCCTTTTTAAACAGTTATAAATCTAATATCTGGTAACCAAATCACTAGGTCTCGCATCTTTAAAGCCACCTAGTAGCCCTCAAGGAACTAGGACTCCTAGTTCCTGACCCAATATCCCAAGGTTTATGAGATATATATGCAAATTCACATGTACCTTAACCTCACCATACAAGCTTCAGTGTCAAAATTATACAAACTAGTTTGTCAGCTACAAGTGAATATATTGCATACATATTCATATTTAAAACCATTTTGAAATTATGATGTGTTTTTTTTCTTTGTTCTAAACATTTTACCCAAGTCGTCTTATACCTTAATTTTTTTGAAGCATACATACGTTGTTCTTTTTTTTTTTTTTTTTTCAGAATACAATTTATGATTCCCTCTCGAACATTCAAGTCACTGTGGTATGTAGGTGGACTTAACAAAACAGGAGAGGGAGGGAAGGCCTTCAACAAGACAGTCCTTTATTACTGTAATACAATTCTGAACTCAGCCTGCTCTAAAAAAAATCACTGCAGTTTGCCACTAGAAAGCACCAATGAAACATAAAATGCTCACAGTAACTCCTGGTCCCCCTAGGCGTACAAAGCAGTCCTATGTGAGCCAATTCCTTCCTAACAGACTTCTCAATCATTCCTGATGAGCGAGACTATCTACATAGAGGGGTCAACCAATATATTCACCACATAGCTCCAGTTATCACTTGTGTTATTATACCTTGAACAAAATATGATCTCCTCAGTACTTGTGAAAATAGCTTTATTAATTACTGTTGAATTGCAACCAGAGTTAACTTCCATTTTGTATGTATTACTTGTTTTTAAGTATCACTGTTAATAACGTAGCATCAAATAATCTACATAATCTTTTGAATACATTATGATGCCTAGATTCACCACTGTGGATAATCCAGTTCACTTTACTAGGTACAAAAACAGTCCTGCCTGGTGCTTTTTTCTCAAAGTGGCAACTGGAGAGGCCCAGAATTTACTTTCAATTGTCTTTACAAGAATATATACCCCACACGGCCTGGGAGAGACAGCTCTACAAACATCATGCCCCACTATTTCCAGGTATAGAAAACAGAATCAGGATGGAACATCTGGCCCAAGTTGGGCCAATAAAATTCTCTCTCCAGAAATTCAAGATTGGGACCCAGAGAGTGCATCAGTCAATTATGATGATCAAGAGAAACAATCTCCTGTAAATGCAGATGAGTCAGCCAGTCCACAAAAATAGGAAATAGGAGGTCTGAATTTTCTATTGCTGCATAAGAAATTACCCAAAACTCAGTAACTTAGAACATTTTTTAATCTCACAGTTTTTGAAGGTCAGGAGTCTGTGAGCAGCTTGCCTGGGTGACTTTGGTTTGGGATCTCTCAAAAGGTTGTAGTCGAACTATTGGATGGGATTACAGGCAGGGCTAAAGGACCTGCTTCCAAGCTCACTCAGATGGGTGTTGGAAGCTCCAGTTCCTCATGGGCTGAGCCCCTTAAGGGCCCCTGGCCCCTTGCAACACAATGTGAACCAATCCATAGGTCTGCTCACTATTGGCAGCTGACTTCCACAAGTACCAGTGGAATACACAATGGAATCATACTCATCTGGCTTCCACAAGTACCAGTGGTCCAAGAGAGGGAATGAGCACACACCAAAGATGGAAGCTAAAGTATTTTTGAATGCAGTCTCAGAAGTGGCAGCCTATCCATTTCCCATATTAAACCCATTTAGAAGTCGGTCACTAGGTCCTGCCTGCACTCAATAGGGGAAAGAATCAGAGGGAACCATCTCTAAGACCACCTACTGCAGTCTTCCCAGGGGCCCCAAATGATTCTCATCTGTCCCACACAAAAAATTCCCTCATCCCATCACAAGGCCCCAAAGGTTTCAACCCAATATAGCAAAGTCCAGATTCCTGTCATCTAAATTAGAGCCAAGCACTGATGGGTCTTCTCAGGTGTAATTCCTTAAGCAGATCTCTTCAAACATAATTCATTTGGTCTGCAGACATAAAATTAAAGAGACAAGTTATATACCCATCCCACCACATACACACACACACACACACACACACACACACACACACACACACCATTAAATAGGGACAGGCATTAGAAAACTTCTATTCAGAAACTGTCAAAAAAGGGAAGAAATGGGGTATGCAAAGGAGTCACTGATCCGTGGCAGTTCAGAAATTCAGCTGGAAAATGCCAGAATCTCCTTGATACCTTAATTTCAAGATATTGGAATAGTTTTCCCTGACTTAGCACCACCTTCTCAGTTCTTGTTTCCCTCTGAGTCTCAGTCTTGCCTTCCTTCCTTTTTGTGAAGGGTGGCATGTGCTGATACCTGAGCAGCTCTCATGTCTCCTTCCTTGCAGCAGAATTCTAAGATCCAAAGTTCACTCCCCTCCTGTACTGTTTGTTCACCTGAGTCTAAGCTGATGATATTTTTGCATATATAAATCTTTTAAGAACATTGATGATCTCCTATAAATCATACTGTTAGACAAAAGCCACATTTACAAATCTAGAAATAAGCTCTTCTCTTCTGTGAGACTTGATTAATGCAGCCAAGGGCAGATGTTCTTAAGGTTTCTAGGGGCACTATTATTTCACACACCATTAATCTATTTATGGGATCTTTATGTGATTGAATAATAGCTTGGAGTATGACTTTTGATCTTTCAGTAATAGTAACAGAAGTTTTGACAGGTATTTTCTTTACTTCCTCTTTAGATTACCATTCTCCTAATAGTGATCTTGATTTTACCTTTAATCAAAAGCCATTTCTTAATTTGAGCACCATTTGTCATCTATAAAGACTGATCATTTTCTTTTTAAATACTTTTATTGGTGCATTGGAATTAAACATCTTAGTGAGGTTCAAGTTACACAAACAAATACATACCCAGGTCTTGATGTGGTTCACTTCAGGTCCTACCCACTACCCACCACTCACGATTCATAACAATGAGATTGTTAATGAGACCTCCATACATGTGCACAGCACATGTTTCTTTCATCAGTTACTCCCTTTCCCCTCTCAACCTCCTTTAACCCATCCCCTTCCACTACCCTTCCACTATTCTATAAGTCTCTCTCCTCAATTATCTAAAGTCCCTTTTATTTCCTATCTTCTCTCTAGCTTCCACATCTGAGAGAAAATGTACATGGAAGTCAGCCCTTACTTCTCTAGCCACCCCCTCTCAGGGTCCCCTACAAAAAGGACTGTAAAGACCCCAAGCACTTTCTCCTCTTAAAATGATCCACATTTCCCTTTGAATATGTATCCCCCACCTTTCCTAAATAAATCTCTATCTTTATCTCTGACTGGCACAAGGTGAAATTCTGTTCTGCCACAGAAGTCAAGAACTCTGCTGATCCTGAGTTCCTGAGGTAAGAAAATGGACCATTTCCCTAACAAAATGACATGATTTTATTGTTCTTTATGGCTGAGTACAATTCCAGTGTGTGTATATACCACATTTTTTTCATCCATTCAAGATTGATCATTTTAAGTCTTGGCTTCTTTTCACTTAAAAGTCCTCACCTTAACTTAATTCTGTTCTCTATTTTATTATAAGCAGCAAGAAGAAATCAGTCATCACCTTTAACACTTTGCTGGGTAACCTCCTTAATTAAATCATCTTGTTCAGGAAGCACATTTTCTCCTTCCCCAGTGACTGTAGACAACAATGTCGCTAAGCTTCTTGCAACTACATAACAAGGATTCTTCCTTTCTTTATTTACTGCCAGCATTCACTCTTGGACTTATAAAGGAGCAAGAGGCTTCAACTGACAGTTTCCTGAAGGCATTATAAAATTTCACTAACACTTTGCTCAAAATCCAGTCAATTCTCAATTCCAAAGCCACTATCACATTTTAGCAATCTGTATTTATTTCTAATGATGCATAACAAACTACAAGAAAAATCAGAAGCTTAAAACAATAAGCATGTATTATCTCACTGTTTCTGTATGTCAAGAATCAGAAACAGTCCAGCTAGGTAAGTTTGGCTCAGAGTATCCCATGAGGTTGCAGTTAGACTATCAGTGAGGGTTTCAACCCATCTCCAGACTCATGGGAATAAGGGACCCATTTCAAAGTTCATGTTGTTATCAGTAGGCTTTAGTTACTCACAAGCTTTTAGACTGAAGACCTCAGTGTCACAGAAACTGCCAGCTCAAGGACCTCAGCTCTTCACCAGACCGTGGGAACCACTCTATCATGCTGCTCAAAATATGGCACTTTGTTTCTTACAGCACAGGTGTTCAGGGAGAGAGAAAGTGAACAGTCAAGACTGAAATCACCTTCTTTTTTAATCTAACCTCAAAAGTGGCATCTCATTACGTCTACTTTTAGAAATGAGTCAATAAGTTCATCCCACACACAAGGGGAAAATATTACATAAGGTCATGAATACCAGGAGAGGGTGGTCATTGTGGACCATCTTAGAAGCTGCCTGCTACACAGATTCCAAGATGAGAGATAAAGACTCTGTGACAAGACAGAAAGACCATTTGATGAACTTCCAGTCTCATAAAACCTGGCTATTACCAATAATTACACTCTGTAAGGTTGTGAGGTTTCTCTGAACACTGAAAATATATGCACCTACTCTCAAGAAACCTTGATTGAATGTCTGCTCCTTACAAACAAATTATTCCTAAAACAGTCTGGCATCTCCCTTCAGAATCCGTACTCTGCCTTCAGGAGACTGAAAGCAAGGCACCCCTCTGCAACGTAAGCAGGACCCAGAACTTCTGAACTGACCTGCAGATACTGTAGAGCAGGCATGTTCTGTGTTCTGCTGACCCTATCAGCAAAAAGTTCCCTTCCAGCACATTAAGAACAGCACATTTATATTAGAAGCTGTGCTTTTAATTTCTGTGACATCTAATGAGGCAGACTCACAAGCCCAATTTTTTTATTAAGTCGTAATGTGTTAAATGTGGTTTAATCAAGAAGAGCCATTAGATAACTTCCCATTGAACTTCATATGTAAGATGATTGCACAACAAATCACTGTTAAGAAAGATGGACCAGCAACCAATATGAGTAATAGTACCCTCATACCTAGTAACATTGATGATGAAAATAACTAACATTTATTGAGCACACAGAAGGCTCTCTTACAACTCAAGATGGATATACTCAAAATGCTCATCAGTTTCTACTCTTCACATAACCTTGTTTGAAAACTTACCCTGAAGATAACTTGTTTATGTCAGTGAATGAGTGCTAATATGTGAAATGTTACATTTTAACTTCACAACCATAAGAAACAGCATCCAGCATTGTGTATATTTCAAGCCAAGGAAACTTTAACAACTGTTAGGCAACTACTCCAAGGTCAATTAGCTTGCTTCCTTATTTATTTTTTTCTTTCATTTCACTTAATTTTTATTTTTTATACTTTTATGGGTACATTATAATCTCACATTACACAGAGTTAATAGTGATCATGACATACATGCGCGCAGCACTTGGTGGGCTTTTCCCTGGCTCCCTCTCCACTCCCTCCTTCCCCATACAAGATATTGAGATTGACATTGGTATTCTCACATATGTATATAATGTCAATAGAAGTGATTTCTTCATTGATTCTCCCTCCCTCACCCCTTTCCCCTAAACCATCTCCCTGGCTCCACTGGAGTTTCTCCTCCATTATCCAAAGTCCCTTAAGTATCCTGATTACTTCCTGGCTTCCACATATGAGAGAAAACATATGATCCTTCATTTTCTGTGTCTGGCTGATCTCAGTTAACATAAGATTCTCCAGGTTCATCTATTTTTCTGTAAATAACATCATTTTGTTCTTCTTTATTATTGAGTGGAATTCCATTCTATGTATATCCCATAACTCATTCATCTGTTGATAGATATCTAGATTGGTTCCTTAATTTAGCTATTGTGAATTGTGCTGCTATGAACATAGATATACATATATTACTATAATTTTTTTTATTTTAGTCACTTTAGAAAGATACCCAGGAGTGGTATAGCTGGATTATATGGTGGATCCAGTGTCAATTTTCTGAGGAATCTCCACACTGATCTCCATAGTGGCTGTTCTAATTTGCAATCCCACCAACAGAGTAGAAGAGTTCCTATTTCCACACATTCTCACCAGCATTTGCTCTTTGACTTCTTGATGATTGCCATTCTGATTAGGGTTAGATGGAATCTCAGTGTAGTTTTGATTTGCATCTCCCTGATTGCTAATTATGTTGAAAATTTTTTCATGTATTTATTGGCCATTTGTATTTCTTCTTTCGTGAAGTGTCTCTTTAGTTCAATTGCCCATTTCTGTATTGTGTTATTAGTTGGTTTTTTTTAGTATTAAGACTTTAAAGTACTTTTTATATTCTAGATATTAGTCCTCTATCAGAGTAATAGCTGACAAAGATCTTCTCCCATTTTGTAGGCTCTCTCTTTAGACCCTTAATGGTTTCCTTTGATGAGAAGAAACCTTTTAGTTTAATGCCATCCTATTTATTAATTCTTGTTTTAATATTCTGAGCTTTGGGTGTCTTATTGAGGACGTTTTTACCTGTGTCTATATATACTGGAGTGTTGGATCTATGCCCTCCTCTAGTAACTTCAAAGTCTCTCATCTAATTTCCAGGTCTTTCCCTATCTTGAATTGAGTCTTGTGCATCATGCAATTTTTTTTCCTTAGTTCTATTTATGTGGTGAATGGCATGTATTGATTTGCAATACATATAATGGCCACTCATATGAAGTATCTAAATTTGTGAAAATCATAAAAATAGAAGGTAGAAATGTGGTTGACAAGGCCGAAGGAGAGTAGAAACAGAACTAGTATTTGTGTGTATACAATTTCGGTGTTAAAAAATTTCAAAACCGTTCTAAAGACCTATTGTACAACAATGTGAATATACTTAACACTACAGAATTTCATGCTTTAAAATGGTTTCAATTGAGCCAGGAGTGGTGGCGCATGCCTGTAATCCCAGTACTTGGGAGGCTGAGACAGGAGAATCACAGGTTCAAGGACAGCGTCAGCAAGTAGTGAGAGTCTCATCAACCTAACAAGACCCTAATTCCAAACAAGAAATAAAGTTGGGCTGAGGTTATAGCCTGGAGGTAGAAGGCCCCTGGGTTCCGCACCCAGTACAACAAAAAAATAAAATGATTACAATGGTAAGTTAAATGTTATCACAGTAAAATAGAAAAGAAAAAAGAAGGATACAAAGAAGATTGGAACTGGGAAGAGTGTGGAACCAAAGGCTTCCTGGAAGCTGAAAAGAAAATTTGCAAACAAAAATCATCTGGTGAATTTATCTGAAAAAGAAAAAAATACTATTCACCTGAGATATAAAATATCCCTACATTTTCCTTTACAACCTTCAGCAAAATCTGTATTGCTCACTACTATCCAGTGACATGTGTTTGCTTGGGTGAGAGATAGGGACAGAAGTACACTGTGACCATGCTTGGATTAAACTCCAAATTACTTATTATACAATTTTTTTAGTTCTTCCTCTTCTTATTTTTCCAAATTCTTCCCAATACCTGAGACTTGTATTTCCATAAAGAGCCTTATCACCAAATTTTTTACTAAACCAAAGGCAACATATGCCACTCCTATAAGAAGGAGCTCCTTTCAGTTGCAATTTAAATAACAATTTTTCCCTCTATCAAACAAATGTAAAACCCTCCACCAAATTACTGATGTTCGTCAAGGTGAGCAGCTTTTACCAAGTCCCTAAAATTTCCACATCTATTATGTCATCAAATAATCCTATAAAGTTGATGTTATTGTCCTATTTTACAGATGAGAAATCATAGTTTGGGGAGGTCTGATAGCTTCCACAGGTAATAAAAAAAAAAAGAAGCAGAAAACCCAGAAATCCTATCTGGGTGTCTCTGATACCAAGAGCCCTGCTTTATTTCCCTACAGAATCTTATCTCCATACAAATAGTTTGGATTAGGTGAAGTATTAGAAAATGCTTAAACTACTCAAGTCTATGTATAATAAGCAAGTTTTTAATAAATGCACCTATTTTATGTGTTTCAAAACAACTGAAAGCTTAGCAGCACATTGTTCTCAGGAAACACACTCACAGACATCCAAATTCGATCTCACCTTAAAGAACAAAAAAAAAACAAGACATTTAGCACACTGAATCCTTATGCCCTGGGGCATGCTTAGCACTCAGATAATTTACATGAAGCAGAATGTTTAATTTGGAAGTTTCAGCTGAGGCTCTAAGATAGGATTGCTATCACATACCAAGTGACTTTAGAGGAGAGAAAGAAAAAGCATACGAGGATTTTCAAGACCAGATCAAAGCTTGAACAATTAGTTTGTACCCATATGGACGTATAAAGGACTTGAGAAAGTCAGGTTGAGGAAAAGACTCTGTGAGGAAATGGAGATGTTGTGCTTTGAGCTCTCACTATCAGTTCACAAAAGGATGGAGAGACTTCTGCTCCTTCATCTCCAACTCCATCGAGACCACTTAAAGAGCCAGAAAACCAGGGAGTAAGGTAAAGGCTAGCTGTTGCTATATAAATATCTTCATTGACATTCAACCCATGTGTTAGAACTGACTGTAGACCAGAGATGGCCTTCTCAGGAACCAGCTGAAACCCTGCCTAATCCAACCAACTGAAGCCGTCAATGGAACTCCAAAGCTAGAGACTGGGTACAAAAGGGACACTGTACTCAGGATCAGCTGCACAGCTGTAACCTAGGCAGTCACACAGGACCCCACACTTAGAAGCCCTCCCTAGCCGCCTTCAATGCTTAGTTTAATGCTCTGTGTATTGAAATTCTCAATAATGTGTGTTAGTCAGCTTTCTGTTACTGTAACAAAACGCTGAGATTTTCAACTTAACAAAGAGAAAGAGTTACTGTGGTTCACAGTTTTAGAGATTTCTGTCCATGATCCAGTGGACCCAGTGCTTAGACCTCTCATTTCCAGATTCAGTATAACTATGTCTTTGAACCTTGTTTCATAAGTGCAATGGGACAATGTGTGTCTGTCATTCCATGCTGTTCCATTCACACAGTATTTATGATGGGCCATGACACCAAAATCCAATGGAGCCCCAATGAGTGGGAGTTCAGCAAGATTCGCAGTGAGGACAAAGTAAATGTGTTATGTCTCTAACCTTTAACCCAGCAAGCAGAGGTTGCTGACACACCCAGAGGCCAGACTCTACATGTGAAACAGAATTTGCTTTTGAACAGATGACAATGACATTCTAAGAAACACAACTAAGGAAGCCCATCATATTCTTATTCATTCTATTTCTCTCAGTTAGCAAATCATTAACACTAAAAAAGATAATGTAGAAGGGAAGGGAAACATAGTTCCTTCTCCTTTCAAGCTTCCCTTGCTCATGATTAAGCCCAAGGTAAGTGCTGGTAGAATGTACATATATCAACACATGAGATAAAACATTTGAGTTAGTTTTGTCCATCATTTCTACCATTCTATACATGCATGTCCTAGCCACAAAATGCAAGCTATGTAATTTCAGGAATTGTACACACAAGTTAAATTTTTTTTGTGTGCTGTGTTCCTCCTAGTACCTTGTAGCTAGTTATATATGTGCATTATGGCCTCACATCATAATGCAGTTTATAGTGATAGTGGCATACATGCACACAGCACCTGGTGAGTTTTCCCCAGCTCCCTCCCCACTGCCCCTTCCCCACACACAACATTGAGATTGGCATTGGTATTCTCATATATATACCTAATGTCAATGGAAGTGTTTCCTTTATTAATTCTTCCCTAAGTTAAATGCTCTTAACATTTACTTTGAAAACGGCATTGCAAAATACAAAGATGGACAATGAAATCATGCTAATTTAACTTTTTTTCTTTAAATGAGTATTTAATAGAAAATAAAATCACAAGACACAGACTGAAAGGAAAAAGCTTTATATTTTAGCACTTTGAAAGACTTTTTCCCCCTTGCTTTTTAAACAAGGGACGCTGCCTTTCACTTTCTAAAAATCATGTGGCTAATTCCAACTGTACCCACCAGTTAAGATAATATTTTCCCCCTAATTTTTTCTCCCCCTGAGAAGAGAATGACCCTAACAGTGTAGGGTCAAAGCACAGTAGAAAACTGGAAAGGGAGGAGAAGTATTAACAGGGTAGGGAGAAAAGGTTCTCTCCATCCAATACAACAGCCCTGCAGGGAAGAACAGAAAAATTTAGCATCAATGTTTTGATCATTGTTGGGAAGTGTATATTCTAATGTTTGAATTGAGACTGGTTTTGACCAAAAATGACTTTAATACAGTCTATTACCTAAATGTGAGCAAAAAATGTAATGAAAATAGCCCTCCATCCAAGGGGAAAGAGAGAATATTCTACTAAATAAAGTTTAAAGGAGCAACAGGGGGCAAAAGTAAAGTTGCATTTTATCATGACATGAGTCACACTTGTTCAATATCCTAATTACAGATGAAACAAAAAGTTTGACAAAGTGTAATCAGAGTTTTGTCTCAAAAAAGAAAAGAGAGCTTTTCTTGGTTTAGAACATTTCAGTCACAAAAAAAATTACATTGAAAATGATTAAGCTCCATAGCTGACTTTACCTCGCAAATTACCCATATGTTCCAGCTCATGTTACAATTTCTTTGGGGAGCATTAAAATGATTTTTCAATTTTCCCATTCAATTTCTTCTATCTCTGCTGAAAATAAGAGATGACATTGTATGATAAGAGCAAGTCACTCTAAATTAGACCAACTTGACTTTTGTCTGGCAGTCAATCAAATGCATATCAAATGTGGACTTTCTCAAACAAAAGAACAAATGGAAAAATTCATAAAGAAGCACTTATATTTTTAGAACTATAAAGATTTGTTTTAAAATTCTTCTATTTTTAATCTTCTGCCATACTGATAAGCTGTGAATTTTAATTTATCACTTTACTACATCTTCAAATAAGAAATTTATTTCTGAAGAATAAATACAGCAAGTTTCTATTGTTATACATATCTTTAAAGTACAAAACTGAAAATATTCCAAATAATAGTGAGACCCTGTTTCAAAATAAAGAATAAAAAATAGGGCTGCACGTATAGCTCGGAAGTAGAATGCCCCTGAGTTCACTCCCCAGTACCGAAAAAAAAAAAAAAAAGCACCAAAATTAGCCCCTATCAATCAATAAATTTCACTTCTGTTCTTTTTTCAGTAGAATTTCATGCACAACTTTCAAATTCATGTAACAGAGCACAAATACTTTTAAATTATCTTGAGATAAGTAATCGATACAAGAAATTTTATTTTCAACTGAAATTCCAGAAGTAAAAGTCAACGTTACAAAGTTATAAAACATAAATACTAGGTCTAGACCAAGTAACAAATACAAATATATATGGACTCAGTATGTATTAAAGGATTTGCTTGTGAGATAAAAGTTCATGAATAAACAAATGTAAATTTTATGAGATACGTCTGTCATATCATATTCTATCTCTGAAATTATGTAAAAGCATGAAATAGCTAGAAATTCTAAGCCCATCAAATGTTCCTTACAGTTTTTTTGTTTTTGTTTTTGTTTTTGTTTTTGTTTTTGTTTGTTTTGTTTTGTTGCGGTACTGGGGATTGAACTCAGGGGCATTCTACCTCCGAGCTATACCCCCAGCCCTATTTTTTATTCTTTATTTTGAAACAGGGTCTCACTAAGTTGTGGAGTGCCTCACTAGGTAGCTGAGGCTGGCCGCGAACCCGGATCCTCCAGTCTCAGCCTCCCAAATGCTGGGATTACAAGCGTGCACCACCACGCCTGCTTCCTTACTGTTTTGTAATTGAGATTTTTTAAAAATCCTATGTCATCCTTATACAGGTTGAATATCCCTTGACCCAAATGCTTGAAATCAGAATGTTTCCATATTTTAAATATTCGTATATATAAAATAAGATATCACTGGGATAGAAACCAAATCAAAAGAAAAAAATTAATTATGTTTCATACACACCTTACACATAGCCTGAAGGTTAATTTTAAATAATATTCTTAGTGTTCTTGTGGGGGTTTTGTTTTTTATTTGTCTGTTTGGTTTTTGTATTTTTTGGGGGGGAGTTGTTTTTGCTTTGTGCTTTTTTGGGAGGTTTTAGTACTGGGGATTGAACTCAGGGATACTCTACCACTGAGCTATATCCCTAGCCCTTTTTAATTTTTATTTTTATGTATGTATGTATTTATTATTTATTTTGTGGTATTACGGATTGAACCCAGGGACAATCTACCACCCTCAGCTCCTTTTACATTTTTTGTTGCTTTTTTTTTAAAAGCAGGGTCTCCACAAGTTGCTGAGGTTGATGCTAGTGTTAATTTGTTGGTCTTCCTGTCTCAACCTTCCAAGTACTGGGATTACAGGCATGCACCACTGAGCCTAGCTTCTTTTTTATTTTGAGAGAGTCTCACTAAGTTGCCCAGGTGGGTCTTGAACTTTCAGTTCTTCTTGTCATCCTCCCATCAGTGTGCCTGTGTTTGGACCACAAGCTGGTATCTAGTCAGGTGCATAATTTTATGCTTCTATTTGTGATTATATATTGGCTCTCTAAATTTTTCAGTATTTAGTGCATTTCATATTTCAGACTTTGATGTAAGGATGCTCAACCTATAGCATCCCTATACCAAAAAGCTAAATGCAGAAGCTTTCTGGATGACATTTCATTGACTACTTAATGAGTGCCTCTGCAAGAAACAAAAATTAGTGACTTCATACTGGTACAGTGTTGTGATGCAGAATGTAGGACATGCAGTAAATTTGAATTTCAAATAAACAATGTTTTAATATGTCTCATATATTTCAGGGGATATATTTT
>PVLC010027357.1:0-21750 GCA_004027655.1 Graphiurus murinus
AGGAGGAGGAGGAGGAGGAGGAGGAGGAGGAGGAGAAGGAGGAGGAGGAGGAGATGAGAAATGAAATGATGAGAAGGGAAAAAGGAATAGAAGAGAGGGCACACTTATTAAACAGTACACCTCACCCCCCCATCCATTCAGTAAGCTTCTTTCTAGCATCACCTTTCATTATAATATTTAAGAATTATTTTCCTGAAGTTATTAAACTTTATTTTAAATAGGATTAATTGGGAGTTTTTTTTTCTTTTTAAGCTATATAAACGAATACTTTTCTAGAATTCATTGTAATGGATTTTCCAGATATGTCAAAGCACTTTGGGGCTTTGTTCTATTATTCTGCTTGGGAAGAACTTTGAGAACCTTCCCACATTTCAAGTTGGAGTCCAGAAGTTTTCTGACTTGGATGTTTCTAGAAAGTCAGGATGAAGGGATTCCCAAGGTTTCTCAGGAAACATTATTACTCTGTAATAACAACAACAAAATATCTCTCAGCTAAATACCATCAGTTTCTTGATTTGAAATTATTATTATTATTATTATCTTTTTTTTTTTTTTCTTGGTAGCACTGGGATAGCCAGTTCTTTGGTCAAACCCTAGTTCAGACACTGACATGAAGGGTTTTTTTAAATTTTAATTTTAAATTTTAGTGCTAGGGATTGAACCCAGGGACATTCTACATTCAACCTCTGAGCCATAACCCCAAGTCCTATTTTATTTTTTATTTTGAAACAGGAAGTTCTCACTCATTTGTAGAGGGCTTCGTTCACTATGTTGCCGAGGCTGCCTGTGAACCTGTGATCCTCCTGTCTCAGTCGCCCAAGTACTGGGATTACAAGCATGTGCCACCATGCCCAGCTAGTGAAGGTGTTTTCAAGACATGATTAACTTTGAATCAGTAGGCCTTGGATAAAGTAGATTACCGTCCATAACTTGGCGTACCTCATCCAATCCTTTGAAGGCCTTCAGAACAAAGACCAAGGTTTCCTGAAGAAGACAAATCCTACCCAGAGATTGCCACATGGACACATAGCCTACATGTCCCACCCACAGACGTCAGGCTTAAGGTGGCAGTGTATGCCAACTGTTGCTTGAATTTCCAGCCCACTGATATATGATACAGACTTGCCAGCCCCACTATCATGTCAACTGATTCTTTAAAATAACTAAGTCAATCATGTATTTTAATTTTATTGGTTCTGATTAGTTGGAGAACCCTGTGATCTAATACATTATTTAAATTGAACTAGTAGTAAGCTTCTAGTACAAATTGTACTCTTTATTTTATTTTTAATTTTGGAGGTACTAGGTTCTGAACCCTCTGGGCTATGCCCTCAGCCTATTTTATTTCATTTTTTTAATATTGAAACAGGGTCTTGCTAAGTTGCTGAGGGCCTCACTAAGTTGCTGAGGCTGGTCTTAAACCTATGATCCTCCTGTCTCAGCTTCCCAAGTACTGGGATTAAAGGCATGCGCCATCACAACTGGTCAAAATGTACTCTTTTAACCCCTCAGTCTCTAAAATAGACCTGGATTTAGGGCCAAGTTTGCCTGATGTAAGGATGAAAAATAACGTGTTTGATAAACACATATTATGGTAGCTTTGCATTATTGTAACAAATTCCTAAGATGAATCGACTTAAAAAGAGAAAAGGTTTCTCTTGGCTCATGCTTTCAGTCCATGCCTGATTACTCTCCTTGCTTTATACCTGTGGCAGCACAGTACCTCATGGCAGGAGTATGTGGTGGGGCAAAGTGTTCACCTCCTGGCACTCAGGAAGCAAGAAGTGAGAGGGGAAGACAGTGTACCACAGGCCCCTTTGAGGGCACACTCCCAAGTGACCTAAGGCCTCCAATTAGACTCCTGGCAGTTCCCACCACCTTCCAGTAGCACCAAGCTGAAGACTAAGTCTTTAGCACATGGCCCTCTGGGAGAGATTCTAGATCCAAACTATAGCAGAAACATTGTATTTACTGATCAATTTGCTTAGAAAGTGTTCCTGAGACTCTGTTAACTGCATACATTTTTTTTCAGTGTCTAAAGACTTTGAATGTATTGTGTGGCTATGTTCAGAATTCACTGGATCATCTCAATCAGGATTGGTGTTAGGAAGTATTAGGCGAAAGTTCTCACACTCAGTTGGTAATGTATATACCTTTTATATTATTTTAAGCTTTCAGTCATGTAAAATTTCACTTCTTAAAATAAAAGAAATCCAGCCAGGCATGGTGGTGTATGCCTGAAATTCTAATACTTGAAAAGCGGAGACAGGAGGATTGAAAACTCAAGACAAGCCTCAGCAACTTAGCAAGGCCTTCAGAAACTTGATGACACCCTGTTTCAAAACAAAAAGTAAAGAAGAGCTGGGGTGAGTGCAGCTCAAAGGTTGAATGCTCCTGGGTTCAATCCCCAGTACCACAAAATAAATAGCATCTAATGGTCCCTTCAGCCCAACTCCTTCCCCTCAAATATCACAGACTGCCAGTTAATCAGTAAATAGAACACAAATATGGGGCATAGAAGGAGGCCATCCCTCAGATACCACCTTTCCTGTCTTCCTGGTGCCCCCATTAATGGAGTCAGTCTATTAAAATCAACATATTTATTGATAGTTCTCCAGGTATCAAGTGTTCTGTTTTGTACTCATTCACTGTGGGATTTTCCCTTCAAGATTTCAGTACTGTAAGGGTTATTTTCTAGACCATGAGGCAGAATGTGATTCATCCTAAAAGACCAGAATCTGCCAGGCCAGGTGGTACATGCCTATAATCCCAGTACATGGGAGGCTATTGCAGGTTCAAAGCCAGACTCAGCAACTTAGCAAGGCCCTCAGTAACTTAGCAAGATCCTGTTTCAAAATAAAAAAATAAATTAGGGCTGGAGGTCTAGCACAGAGGCAGAACACCTCTGGGTTCAAACCCCAGTACCCTTCCTACCCTCAAAAAAAGAAAAGACAAAGTCTGTGTGACTGTAAGAGTTGCAGCAGTCACATTTGGCCCAAAGATCAGGAGAAATGGAGCCCTCCCCAGGGAGGAGCCCTTGCATTAGACATAGAAGGAAGGGAGGATTTTCCATGATGGGGTGAAGACAGGATTCCATTGTCGAGATCTGCATAAGTAGATGGATGGGGGAAAAATGTGCAGATGGGGTGGTTGGGAACACAGGCTGGTCCCTGTGAACACGCTCACCATCAGTGCAGCAGGGATTGTGATGAAGGTACACTGAGGCCAGAGAACTGCAAAGTGACATTGGAAGTTGGAAATCATTGAAAACCTTTGCCTAGGGAGATGCTAGTTATTTTATAAACTTCCCTTTGCTGGGACTGAACAGACTGCCTCAAACATCTTTGTTGAAAAAGTCTGATTTTATCATTAAGACACCAGTTCCTTAAAAATTGGACTGTTCCCTCTCTACATGGAATCCAGCCCTTGTGCAGAAACATGTCTGGGACGATCAATCTGCCAAGGGTTGGGAAAGCAGTGAGAGGAAGGACAGGAAGAGTTTCGGAATGGAGAAGGACTGTCCTCAAATGAGTAGCAGTGAGGCTGTCACAGTGTTCTCCTGTTAGGGAGGTTTAATTCTTCATGGTTTGCTTGGCTGTCAGAATGTTTCACATTTTTATTTGTGAACATACATGGTGATCATACTTAAGACAAAAAAAACCATCTGATGGCAGGTCCCTGGATGCCCATGTTCAGAGCAGATGTTACAATCAGAGCTGGGCTTCAATCCTCACCCCTGAGATGTTGTAAATTACATTAAGAAGCATCTCTCCTCCACCCCCACTGGTGTTGTGCATCCAACTTATTACGATGATGTTGGAGGGGGGAGGGCATTGAAAGAGACAAACCTGACTGATCCATCAATCACCAAGACAGAATGTCATCTGTGTCGATGGCAATCACCTATAGCTCTTGTGACAATCGAAACAAACTCAACTCAACAGGGTAATCAGAAAGAGAGTCACACACACACACACACACACACACACACACACACACAAACACACTCAGCTCACCAATGTGAAACACTATACTATGGTGGAGTTGTCGAGTTCAGAAGAGTTCAAATGTTCCCCTTCCTGTTGGTAGACCACACTGGAGTGACAGAAGCAGCCAGGGGCAGCCCAGAGCCTGTGTGCCTCCACTTAGAGACCCACAGGGCTCCTGGAAGTGGTGACCCAGAGCTGGAAAAGTTTCCTCTTAATGGGAAGAGAAGGTGCACTGGCTCACCTCACCTCTCATCAGGGTGGGATCTTCTCCAGCACCCCTGACCAGGGGCCATCTCACCTCTCCTTGACCTCTTCCACAGGCAGGACTTTATGCATTCCAACTTGTTGTTGGGGCTTTGCTGGACAGAACCTAAGTCTGGATGGCAGGGTGAAAATTGGATAAACAGCCACACTGACTCCAGGGAGCATTTTCTATGCAAACATCTGCTTCTTGAATTTGGCCATGGTAAGACCTAGGGGAAAGGCGATGCCAAATTGATGAAATAAAATCAGGAAGATACAGTCTCAGTCCTTTTTTTTTTTTTTTTTTTCCTGTTTCAAGAGTAAAAAGCCTGTCTCCTTTCAACATTACAGAGGAAGGAAACCCTTTCCAAGTTTCCTCTGATACTGGGTTTATGCTCAATTCTAGTGTGGGTAAGCTCATGTGGATGGTTTTTCTAGGATTTGCTGTACTACCAACTTAACCTACCTTAAAAGGAGCCCCATGCGTGCATCTAAATTGTGGTGTTAAAGACAAGTGGAGTATCCAGCAGATGTTCACTAAGAACTTACTATATGCCCTGCACTGGACAATGTGCTAAAATGTATTGAGAAGTGTACAATCAGGTGTGGTATCTTACTCTTGTAATCCCAGTGCTTGGGAGGCTGAGACAGGAGGATTGCAGGTTTGAGACCAACCTTGGCAACTTAAGGAGACCCTTAGTGAGAGCATGTTTCAAATAAAAAATAAAAAGAGTTGGGGGTGTAGCTTAGAGGTAAAATATCCCTGGGCTCAATCCTCAGTACAAGAGAAGGAGGAGGAGCAGCAGGAGGAGGAGGAGGAGGAAAAGGAGGAAGAGGAGGAGGAATCCTTGTACCTATGAAGCATAAAGTTTTGATAGGAACATAGATAAGTAATAAAGAACATCAGAGATGGCCTGTATGGTACTACATGGTGAAGTACCAATATGAAGAGTCATAGCTACTTATTACAGGAGTCAAGGTGGACTACTGACACTGGAGAAGACTTCACAAAGGAAGCTTGCATCATGGGGGACTTGAGGCACTGAGAAGCTCTGAGTAGGCAGAATCCAGGCAAGAAGCATTTCTAGTTTAGGAAGTGCATGAGTAAGTGACAAGGGCACTCAGCTGATTTATTGTCCACTTGTTACGAGTTCATGGTGGGTGGGCATTTTTTTCCTCTTTACCAATGGGGAGTTGACCTTTGGCGATAGGTTAGTAACAATGACAATAATGGCTAACACTCATTTAGCACTTACCATGGGAACTGTCCTGGGCTCTGTAGGTATTTTAAGATACTTAAGGCCCATCACAACTCTACCAGGTAGATGCTGTTCTTATACACCATTTAGCCACAAAGCAACTGAAGCACAGAAAAGTTAAGTAACTAGCCCATGTCACACAGACAATGAGTGAGATAGTTGGGATCAAACTCAAGCCCATATTCTATGATACCGAATTATAAAGAGGGTAGAGGTGTGGGGAGCCAAATGACATTGACCTCATAGGGAAGGCAGGATTTCAAGGTGGGGAAACATGTGCATTGGAGAGGTAAGGAAGGATGGATCAGCATTGTTCTCATTCTCAACCAACTTTTTTCTTTTAACCCTGTTTTTTACTTCCTACAGGCTTCGATCCCTGGAATTTGGAGACATAGGGGGCTCTCTCTGCATCTCTTGGTGGAGCAGCCAATCAATCTAACTGGAAAAGGTATAATATGGGGTTGGTACTCAGAACAGACAATATGGGGACAGAGAGCAGAAAATTCGGCCAGAAGGAATTGAGGCTGGGTATTCCTTATCTAAATGGTTTCCTCTTGTAAGCATCCTATTAAAATCTCACCAGTAGCGAGTCATTTCTTTGGATTTCATTCTGTAATAAAGCCAACAGATCTTTTTTATGGTACTGGGGATTGAACTCAGGGGCATTCTACCTCCGAGCTACACTCCCAGCCCTATTTTTTATTCTTTATTTTTGAAACTGGGTCTAAGTTGTGGAGTGCCTCACTAGGTAGCTGAGGCTGGCCTCGAACCCAGATCCTCCGGTCTCAGCCTCCCGAATGCTGGGATTACAAGTGTGCGCCACCATGCCCGGCTCAGATCTTTTATTGAAAAGGGTGTCTTATCCAGTTGTTTTAAACATCAAGTTTTAACAGACGAATTATTTTTTCTCATATGAATTCCTAAGATTCTCTTTCTGTAAGATAAGAGATGAGCTTGTCTAAGGAAATCTGGCCCAAGGGAGGCAGGGATTCTTCCTGCCAGATCCACCTTTGCTTAATCCCCAGCAGCTCCTGGGGCCCCATCAGGATCCCTGGACTGTAGAACTTAGTAAAATAAAATGCTCCCTGTATCTCAGGATGCAAGTCACAGAATACCTGACTAAGTGTGACTTAAACAAATAAGGTTCCTGTAAGTCGTTGTACAAAGAGTGTTAAAAAGACATAAAAGTGTAAGGAAATGATAGAAAAAAATTAAGGATAAGTTACCGGCAATTCTTAAGGTTCTCCATGCCTTTTTTTTTTTTTGCATTCTACCTCTGAGCTACATTTGGTAGGCATTCTACCTCTCAGCCACACCTCTAGTTCTATTTTTGTTTTTTTAGACAGGATCTCAACCATGTTGCTGAGGGTCTTGCTAAGTTGCTGAGACTAGCCTTGAATCTGTGATACTCCTGTCTCAGCCTCTCAGCCTCTCAAATACTAGGATTATAGACTACAGGCATGTGCTACCTCACAAGGCTTTTCCATGCAATTTTGACTGAGTAAAGCTAATTCACCTAGTTGGGATGTCAGATGTTCTGGAACAATGAGTTCACAAGCACCTTCTTAAAAAAATAGTATTTCATCTCAAATGTAAGCAGTATAGGTTGTTCAACCAAATATGTTCCCCTGATTATCCAGAGAAGTAATTTGTTGAAGCAAAACTGAACTCTAAGACACATGATAGAATAGAGGTAAAAATTAACTCAGCAAAATGTTTTCCAATACACACACACATGCACTTATGCACACACACAGCTATAAAGATAAAAACCAGCACAGGGTGCCTGCTCCATCCATGCCTGTCTGCTAAACAGTGAATTCTTCTCCCGAGTGTGTCTCCCTTCCTGTGTCTTCCACAGCCAGGGGACAGATAGTCCATCATGCTTGTTGAAGGGTATAGTCATGAAACCTTTGCAGTGGAGAACTGGAATGAATGGGGACTTCTCCTGAAAGACAGAACAAAAAGAAATTATTAATCATGCTTCCCTTTGTCTAGTTTCTGTTATGATTCTAAAGAGAGTATTAGTCCACGAAGAGATGCAAAATTAGGAGATATGCCAGATGGGTAATTAATATGATTTAAAATTTTTATAGCGAGAGAACAGAGTAGAAAGAGTAGAAGCTTGTTTTTTTTTTTTTTTTTAGAAAGTGTTTGAGTTCCATGGAGTTAAAAAATAAATATCTTGCCTTAGAGGATCTTCCATACAGTGACGTTGGATATGTTCTTTAGTGTCCCGTCTATTTTTAAAAACTGACCTGGTGACATAGAAGAGCTGCATAGGCCCACTGAGTGGAAGAGAAGGTGAAGAACAAGCAGATATGGAACCAGGGCTCCCTGCGAGGAACTGCGGACAGCTTTATTTAATCGTAATTGTCGTTATGAAACAGCAAACAAACCATGCATTCCACCTCCCTCCCCTTGTTTCTCCATCAGTTGACATGTAATGGTCCTCCCCATTCTCAAGCTAGTAGGAAATCTAAAGGCGGCATTTTCTAAATGTATATTTAAGCACAGCCACTGGGGTTCGAGACTGAGATCACCTTTGAGGGGCAGCCAGCAGAATGTGCTCCACAGTGGTGTGTCAACTGTGGATCCCGACACACTAGTGGGTTACAGAATCCATTAGGAGGCTTCTGACCCCATGAAACCTCCTAGCCAAACTAGAGTTGCATAGAATGGAATAAAATAGAATGAATATATAAATGTGCAGCATGCAAAGTAAGAGTATTGTTTATAAAACTTTTGTTTCAATAATATATGTATGTGCCCACACGAACTGTATTCTTATGCCTATCACAGTAAAAAAAAAAGTTTGAAAAATGCTGTCACAGGGTTAAGCTTGAGAGGTCGGCCACTCTTCCCAAAGTCAACTGGAAAGTGATGTGGGGGAGGGGAGAGCAAGACCCAGAGGAGGAGGTGGGGGAAGAGGAGGGAGATACACAGCATGGCTCCTGACACATTTAACTGCAGATGTGCATATCTTCAATATTTTCGCATAGATATTCTTCCACATGAAGTCTAGAAAATTTTTGCAAACTTCCTCATTCTTATCGGGATTGCAAAACACTTGTGAAATATTTTGGAGAGGATTGACATCTTTGTTGAATCTGCTAACCCAAGGGCATAGAGTATGTCTATACCTGTTCTAGCCTAGATGGTCTATGGCTCTATTCTTACTGTGATTATAAAACCCATTTCCTTCTTACTTTCCTGTTAAAATGACTTCTATGTGTTTGGCATGTTTGGGTTCTAATCTGAATATCTATCTTTTCCGTTTTGTCACCTCGTCTCCAGGTACACTGAGCTCTCGGGCTTGCCGAACCTGTGGCCATCTTCCATGCCACCCTGTCTCTGGTCATGCTGTTCCTTGGTGCAGAAAGCTGTTCCCTGCATTCTTGAGAGATGTTTGCACGGGTGTGACTTCAACTTAGTCATCCGCCAGGCCACGCTACTTCTTAGGGGTCACCCAAGGCAGCCTCCCAGCTGGACACCCCGCTCTTCCTTTGACCCGCCTGCCGCACTCCACAGAGTCACTCGGGCCATCTTTTAATAATCTAAGTCAGATGGTATCACTTTCCTTTGAGATATTCAGTGGCTTCCATGACCTTTGCAAAAATTGAAACATGTCTTGGAACGGGTAGTGCTCCCAGCCGCCCCCTCCTGCCCACCTCCTGACCGCATTTCACGAGTTTTCCTCGCCGTTCCCTAGGTTCCAGCCACCCTGGCTTTATTCTGGCCCCTGAGCATTCCCAGGTTGCCCTGCCTTTGCCATGCTGGCTGCCAGCTGCTGCTTCTTCCTAGGATTCTCCTGTTCCGATATTCGGCTGGCCAGCCCCACTACCATGTGGACAGTTTTAATAGAATTTTTAATTTAATTTTAGTATAAATTAATTTTAATATAACTTTTAGGGGATTTTTCTGAACCCCAACATAGAACTGTGCTTTTTATTCATCAAACCACTTTCCATCCTCTTTTTGAAAATAGACCTTATCGTAGCTGACATTTTCTTGTTGGCTTCTCTCTTCTGTTTCCCATTCCTCGTCACCCACTACACACTACAGTGTAAATGACAGTAGAGGCTTTGTCTCACAACTGCTGTCTCCTCAGTTCTAGGAATGACTAAGTCAGCGTGATGAATTCAAGGGTAGTCCCAGTGAAGTGCTATACCAAATGCAGAGTACAGAGAATACTCAGTCCTTTTTAAAAAATTATTTATTTATTTATTTATTTATTTATTTTGCTCCTGGGGATCAAACCCAAGGCCTGTTTCCAAATAAGAAATCCTGTTTCCAAATAAGAATTAAAAAAAAAATACATCTGAGAGTATGGTTTGGAGGTAGAATGTCCCTGGGTTCAATCCCAAGCAAAACACACAAATACACGTGTTATTAAAATATGTTAACTGTTTGGGGTGCATTTTAATTGCCAAGAATCCATTCACTATTAAGAATATATATATATATATATATATATATATATATATATATTTTTTTTTTTTTTTTGGTGTGGTACTGGGGATTGAACTCAGGGGCATTCTACCTTCGAGCTATACCCCCAGCCCTATTTTTTATTCTTTATTTTGAAACAGGGTCTCACTAAGTTGCGGAGTGCCTCACTAGGTAGCTGAGGCTGGCCGTGAACCCGGATCCTCCGGTCTCAGCCTCCCAAATGCTGGGATTACAAGCGTGCGCCACCATGCCCGGCTTAAGAATATATTTTAATTTGATCTTGTGATGTCTCTTGAAGACTTTGCTACAGGTCAATTAGGCACTCTGGAGAGATACCTATTCTCCAAAGAAGACTACTTTCATTAAGAAAATGAGACTTGTGAAAACATAACAGGGCCATGGACTTAAATAGTGCCCCTATGGATGTTCCTGTGAGGGCCAGTTATGGGGTGCTGGAGTCAGAGTCCAGTTTGTCCTAGCATTGTGGTGAACATTCTTTGCTAATTCAGAATAAACTATTAGGGGCCAGTTACACTTTAATTTTTAAAAAAATCATTGTGAAAGTTAACATGCAATTAATATTATATGAAATTAACATTTTCCACCTGAAAGAGGAATTGGCAATTTGATCCAAATTTCAGAAGAAAACCCAAGGAATGAAGAAGCCTTTCTAAAGAAAGTTCTATGACATAATCTGAAAATGAACATAACTGAGACTAAGAAACTTCTCACCTGCAAAGGAGGTAGAATAAGGGACCCTAGGACTCCACGTAGGCATGCGTGCCACTTGGTACCAGTCTGGTCCTTCTGCCTGAGGACTCCTTAGCTCTGAAAGTGCATGTGTCTGAGGAGAGTAGTACCAGGGCATGGCAGGTCTAGGTGTATTTCTCCTTTGGACCCCAAATTGTTTATTAGGCTTCTGTATAAATCATACTTAGAAAGGCCACAGAATCTCCTCTGAAATAGATCCTATGTTGAATGAATGTGGACATCTCTGAACAAGAAGTGGAAGATGGGGAACAGACGACACAGAGAGATAATGTGCTAGGTGTGGCGGTGCACACCTGTAATCCCAGGGACTTGGGAGGCTGAGGCAGGAGGATTGCAGGTTTGAGGCCAAACTCAGCAATTTAGGAAGAACTTGTCTAAAAATAGAAAAAAGAAAAAGGGTTGAGGATGTAGCTCAGTGGTAGAGTACCTCTTGGTTCAACCTCTACTTACCACAATAATAATAATAATAATAATAATAATAATAATAATAATAACCAAAAATAAAAGGGAAAACACATAGAGAGGAACTATTCCAGGCAGTACAGGGTGGTTGTTGCTGCAGGACCTCACTGTGGTTGGTCCTTGTGGAAGCCCAGCAAATGCTAACAAATGATCCTAGATTTGAGTAGGAATCATCTTAAGTGATTTCTGTTCTCTTCCGAGGGGCAACAAGGGCACACTTGGCTGATTGGAGATTGCGTAAGAGCCTGGTGTTCCAGGTATCCATGGGGTACTTTTCCAACTCTAGCCCACAATATCGCTCCTCCTCCCCCCACCTCCTCCTTCTCCCCCTCCTCCTCCCTCTCCTCCTTTTCCCCTTCCCCCCTATCTCCCTCCTCTTCCTTTCTTCTTCTTATTGAAACCGGGGACATTCTATCTCTTAGCTACACCCAAGCCCTATTTTATTTTTTATTTTGAAACAGGGTTTCATTAAATTGCTAAAAGTCTTGCTAAGTTGCTGAGGCTGGCCTCGAACCTACCATCCTCCTCTCTCCATCTCCCAAGTACTAGGATTACAGATGTAAGCCACCTCATGCCTAGCACAGCATCACTTCTTGAAGTTCAAGACCATCACTGTGACAGCAAGACTAGACAGGAGGTGTCTCAGATTGCTGAGTGAACATCAGGAACTTAAAGGAGGCCTGCTGCCTCCATCACAGAAGGAAAAAAGAGACCAGGACTTGGCCTTTCTGGGCCACAATTTCCCACTCTGGTTCTGTGAATCTGCAGCACAGCCCCTGACTGTGTCGGCTTCATCTTCCCACCTCCCTTCAGACAAGCCTTGCTCAGGAAGGCCCCAGCGCCCGCCCTTCACCAAAGGGTCTAGTCTCAGTTTCCCTTTTGAGTGAAACTTTTCCTTACATCCTGTCAGGTGTGGGTCCTGTTAGGAGTTCACAGGAAGGGCAGGTCTGTGGGGAGGCCTCTTTCTGGGCACAGTTTTCTCATAGATTGTGTCTATTCTTTTTAAACTTGAAAGATGCCTCTAGAAAAATCACTCGAATGCAAATAGCATTAAGAAAAGGGATAATATTTCTTTTTTCAAAGTATGGCTTTTGAATAAATCATTCTAATGGCATTTCTAAGTCTGGTTTGAGCCATGTCTCCAGTCTTTAGCCTTTCTTGTTGATAGTTCGACACTTGTTGATAGCTGAGCACTGGTGGGAGGAGTACGTGGCAGGAACCTGAGGCTTGGGGAATGGGTCCCACTGCCTGGGCGGGTCTGCAGAGGATAATTTGGTGTATTACAGCAGGCATTGTGAGGGGCTCGAAACCCACTGCACACTGGGTGTCGGCCTGAGCACTTTGACCTCGGGAGGAAGATGCCTCGGTCCTACTTGCTTGCCCTCCTGAGGACCCCGTTCCAGGACCAGAAGCCACATCCTCCACCCAACCCACTGATCAGGGGCCTTGTGACCCCACTTGAGCTTGCCTTTTTCTTTCCTGGGCTGAGATCCTTACTCTCTGTCTCCAGATTTAACTTCATTCCACCAGGTGTCCTTGGACAGTTTCCTGGATGATCCAAAGGCAAGGCCGGCTCATTCTGGAGACTAAAGAGCTGAGCCACCTGCATTCCTTGGCTTGTGGTCTCTTGCTTAATCATACCATTTCCTGGCCTCTGTTGCCACATTTACTACTGACTAGTCCTCCTGTCCTGTTCCTATAAGGACCTTGTGATTACATAAGGCTTCCTTTGATAATCTTCCTATTTCAAGATTCTTAATCGCACCTGCAAAATCCACTTTATCATGTAGGATAATGTCTTTCCCAGGTCATTGGGATTAAGGACACAAACTTTAATTTATTTATTTTTAAGAGAAGATATTTTTCTGCCTGCCTTAAATGAGAATGGATGAGAATGCTTTGCGTTAGGGAGATGAGGTTGCCAGATAGAGGCCGGTATGCAGCAGAGGCAGGGAGTAGAGACAGGAGTGCTGGCATGCAGGGACTTCAGTGCAGGGTGGCTGCAGGAGACTGTTCTTAGTGGGGAAGGATCACTGGCAGAAGAACCTCTGAGCTTCCCGGGGTGGCAGGACCAAAACAGATGGCAGGGCCAGCTAGCAGCAGCAGTAGCCATAACATCTTGTAGCTAAAGAAATAGCCATGAAGGTAAATGACCATCACACAGAAGTACCTGCTGTTCCCCTGGCTTTGTGGGACCACATAAGCCTAGATTTGTGTGTGACTCCATAGAGCATAGAGCAGGGCACGATGTCCCCTAAGTGACACAGATTGATTGAATAGCTGGTTGGGCTGACCAGTTGGAACTGAGAAAGGATTTAATATAATTTCAAGAATTTTAAAAAGCAATGTGAAGTTGAACCTTCATCTTGTGGCTTGAAAGTCATAGTTCTTGGGGTTACAAACTTCTTGCTGTGGCTGTAGACAGTGGAAGGGCAGAGTTTGCGGACAATATGCTCCAAGCAATCTTTACTCTGGGATTAGCAATGCGGAGACGTCTCACTTTCCAACACTCCTTACACAGGTTCTGCACTTAAACCAAACAGCCCGTCGGTGAGTCAGGCTCATTCCTTGGCAGATATAATCTGAATAACAATAGCCATATTAGTAACTATATCCAGCAGGGGGGATAAAAAGGTGGTAGGGTATTCCCAAGAGGAAAATTAATTTCTTTTTATAATCTGCCATAGTTTATTTCACATATTCATGACCCGCCCAGTATGTTTTTTCTTTATGACGAGCCATAAAAATGACAAAATACATTAGCCAAGTTCTTCGTTTCTGCTAAAATGACCATATTCAAAAATAATAACAGAGACTTGTATCAGCGATGCAAAAGATGCATGAAGTAATTGGGGCTTAATTTGTACACAAACTGTCAAGGCAGTTTTCCTCACGGCCTGCATCTTCTGAATTCATTAGTCTCTAATTACGGCCAGTGGGGACCAGCAGTTAGAAGGTTAAAGAGGTTCTGACAGGCCTAATCATTGCTCAGGAAGCTGAAAATGTATGCAAAGTCTCGGCAGATGGGGTGAGAGCGGCTTCTGCCAAGTGATAACTGTTATTCCTTTGCACCTCCAAAGCTGTCATCCTAATAGGCACATTTTAAATTTATTAATGCTCTAGTTACAATGCATACACAGTCTCTAATGGTATGTCATTCTGAGTATATAAACTGAGCAATTAACACATATTACCTGGTAATGGTAAAATTATTTGTTGCCTCTTTGATTTTTTTTTCTTTTTTTGGTGTGTGTATGAGGGGTCTCTTCCTGTAGTAAGAATTGTCCCAGGAAAAGCTTCCCTTTGTTAAAATAGCCTCAGAGCTATGTTGTATATGGGTTCTCTCTGTACTTTGATATAATGAAGCCACCTGAGTGCTTTCTCTCCCCGCCCTATCTTAGCATTACAAATTTCTCACCTCACACACCAGAGTCTGGAAACCAGAGAGATACTGGGAAACATAAAGGACTTCAGATAAATAAGGGAAGATACTAGAAGAATAGCAGAAGGGGATTTGGGAAAGGAGGTGGGGAGGTGAAAGGGAGAGATTTGATGAAAGAATCAGTTCAAATAATCCTGTGTTCCTATGTGAAGTTATCAATACCAATTTTAATGTGGAAGGGAGGGAGAGGTGGAAGTCGGAGGGAAAAACACAACAAGTGCTATGTTCTATCACTCTGAACCTCATTAGGATGTATAATTATAATTATAATGCAGTAATAAAAAATTTTAGAAAACTGTGACACATAAAATTCTGCACATGACATAATACTAGATAATGATAATAAATAATAATGTTACTGGATTATGTACCATGAAACAAAACAAAACCAATTCAAGTGAGATGCTTGGCTGGACTTTGGGAAGGAGACAGATAACTCCAAGCTTTGATGATAGGACCCTTTAAATTGAGAAGAAACCCAGGGTCTACTAACTCATAAACGTAGAGGAACTCATATACTTTCCAATTCCAAAATCATTGATAGATTATCCTTCTTTGTTGGCTTCCCCAACTTTAATCCTGATTGCTTTAAAACTAACTAATCACCAGTAAGAAGTGCCTTTTTTTTTCCTTTTTAAATAGCAAATGAGGTCTCTTGTCTGTCCTGTGACTGCAGCTATGGCATGGGAAGTGCCTTTAATTAAACGCAGCACTTAGTGCACCAATTGTTTGCATGCAGGAGGCTACAGAAATGGAGACAGCTGGAATGGATAGTCCCTAAATTGTAGGCTTCGTCAGGACTATAAGATTCATAAGCGCTCCTAATAGCATGATAAGGTGTAAATCTCAGCAACAGAGCAATTATCTGTCCAGTGACTGACCGCCACTCTGCGCCCACTGGCCTGTTGTGGCTAATTGATTAACACTGTATAGACACAATGCCCTAGCAACAACAACAAAAAATGTCTTGGAGACTCTGTGTTAATGAAAACCCATGATTACAGTTCCCTAGTAGGTGATCTGTTTAAGGTTTTTATACCATATAAAATGATATCAAACTGTTAGATAATAAGTTTTCTTTACCAGGGGCCAAATAATTCATCCAGGTGGTTTCTTCAGTAGCTGGAGAATAATAGATATGAATTGTGTGGCCCCAAGCTAGTGCCCTCATCTCTCTGAGTTTAGTTTCAGCATCTCCAAAATAAGGAGTTGGCTTAGACAACCTGTGACCCCTAAGATCTTCCTAAATTATAGAAATCTGCAATTCTATGAATTCAAGTGTTCCGTTGCCAGGAGAAAACTGGACAGTTGAACCAGAGTCCTTCTAGTTAGGAGCAGGTCCAGTCTTTTATCTTCCAGTAGATATTTAATCTGCTTTCTGACATTCTGTTTATTTATAACTTTTTTTTCTATGTGTGCACAGTGAATTTTTCTCGGGCCGCCTTGCTGTATTTTTGCTTTATGAGATAGTCATTCATTTCTAGAGATTAAAAAGAACAAACAAACAAAAAAACCTGTTTTCAGAATCACTTTAATGGGGAAATGCAGGGAAGAGAGTCTAGGCATGCCCTGTGGTGGTGTCAGCCTTCTTGGTGTGATGTGGTACCACGTGAGTATGTGGGGTCTGTCCATGTGACCTCCTCTGGGCAGGTAAGTATGGACCCCTCTCTCTGTCCCCACTCAGCTCTCTGCCTCCCTTGGCCCCTGTCTATAGAGTGAAAGAGTTGGGCTGAATACTAAGGTCTGCTTCCTCATCAGCATTGATGACTTATCCATTTTGAGAAAAGGGAATTTTATCCAAATTAGAACCTTATAAGTCAAGTAGTATTTAGAAGAATCAGAAGGTGGAGAAAGAAAGAGGGAACCTGAACACCACTTGTAGGAGAAAAGTCCCATCATTTTGGAAATGGTAGGTCATGGTGTGGGGTGCAACTTTTACTCCAATATAAAGAAAAATATCAGTTATTATTATTAACCAAAGTAAAAAAGAATAACTTCAGACTCTTCTATCCACCTGCATTTTGGGGCTTCCTTTTACAGACATTTCCTCTGCCCTGCTCACCCTGTCCTAGAAGGATCACTGAAGCTGGCTCAGTAAAGGAGTTTGGTCAGGAGTGACCTGAAATCTTCCTGGGACATTTGCTTCATGTTAAGGCTATCCAATGTGTACAGAATGTTTCTCAAAGAATGGGTCACTGGCATCAGAAATCCTAGAAGGTTGTCCAAAAATGAGCATGGGAGCCTGCATTTTTTTTTTAAAGCTTCTCTTTAAGTACAGCTGCAGTTAGGAAACCACTGTTCTAAGCTGGGCGTGGTAGTGTACACCTGTAATCTCAGTACTTGGGAGACAAAACAGGAGGATTGCAGGTTCTTATCCAGCCTCAGCAAGTTAGCAAGACCCTGTTGAAAAATAAAGATAAAATAGGGCTGGGAGTGTAGCTCAGAGGTAGAATGCCCCTGGGTTCAATCTCCAGTACCACAATAAACAAACAAATAAACATTTGTCTAAAAAGGGGATTGAGGGTATACCCTGGAGGTGAAATGCCCCTGGATTTAATCCCCAGTACCATACACACACACACACAAAAAAAAAAAAAAAAGAAAGAAAGAAAGAAAGGAGCATGGTGGCACAAGTTTGTAATCCCAGTATTTGGGAGGCTGAAACAGGAGGATTGCAGATTCACGGCCAGCCTTGGCAACCATGAGTGAGAGGCCCTCTGCAACTTAGTGAGACTCTATTTCAAAATAAAAAAATAAAATAGGGCTGGGGGTGTAGCTCAGAGGTAGAATACTCCTGCGTTCAATCCCTAATATCACACACACACACACACACACACACACACACACACACACACACACACAGAAACAGAGAGAAAACCACAGTTCTAGCGAATAGAAGAGTAGAGTAACTGGCTGTCTAGTGCTGTTTCCTCCAAGAACAGTGCTGTTCATTTTCCACCCTGTGCGGCTGGCTTGTAGCCTTCTATGGGGAAGGTGAAGTACCTAGTGTGGAGGTTCCTTCCATGTCCAGGAGTAAGGTCACAGACAGCCATGAGCTAGAAGTCTAGGTGTTTGCAATCAGGCCCACTTGTCCCCAAAGATCCCATCCTTCCAGCATAAACTGATAAACTGGTTTCCATAATTGGAGCCCAATGGGCTTTGTTGGTCTGAGTGACTTTTACCCGTGGCCTTCGCTGTCAAGTTTCTACAAGCTTTGACTGCAGAGGTTGAATAAGATATGGAGGTCCACGAAAAACCATTCTTATCTCTCTGCATTCACATTTATACTGTTGTGCCAGTAACGCAAAATTGAGCTGATCGTGTAAGTCATTTGGTCATTGCTATCCTCTGGAACTGTGACAATCTCAAACTTCCTCAAACTTACTAGAAAAGAAGGAAATAAGTTTGGTGTGGTGGTACACACCTATAATCCCAGTACTTGGGAGGCTGAGACAGGAGAATCACAGGTTCAAGGCCAGCCTCAGCATCTTAGTGAGGTTTTCAGCAACTTAGTGAGACCCAGTTTTAAAATAAAAAATAAGGTTGGGGATGGAGCTCAGAGGTAGAATGCCTTTGGGTTCAATTCCCAGTAACACACACACACACACACACACACACACACACACACACACACACACACACGACAGAGAGGGAGAGAGAGAGAAGAAAAGAAAAAGACTTCACAGACCAAAAATCTATTAGTAGAGTTTCTAGACTCAGTTTTGGAGAACTATAACTAGAAGCCCTGTAGTATACCAAAGTAATAGAACTTGGGCTCAAGCTCTTGGACTGAAATGTTGGCTCTCTCCTGTGTTTATGGAGCCATGAGTAAAATGCTTACCTCTTATATGCCCCAGTTTCTATATTAGAGCTAGAAAAATAATAGCACTTTCCTCTTAGGGTTAGCCTAAGAAGTAAATGATTTAAAAATTTAAAGTTCTTAAAACAGTGCTCAGCAGAAAACAATTATCCATTAAATGCTAGCCATGGTTAGTTCTGGATTACCTATGGGCAGGCTCCACAGGGGCATTACCTGTGCAGTAGCCAGGGTCCCCAAGCTTAGAAAGGCCCCTGAGCTTGGTTTAATGTGCTAATTCTTTTGGCTTGAAATTCTTAGTAATTCTTAAACAAGGAATCCCACATTTTCATTTTGTATTGGACCTATAAATTATGTGGCTGATTCTGTCTACAGGGTTGTTATGGCTAAAATCTTAAACCTGAACTGGGCATGGTGGTGCATGCTTGTAATCCCAGTACTTGGGAGGCTGAGACAGGAGAGTCACAGATCCAAGGTCAGCCTCAGCAATTTAGTGAGGCCCTCAACAGTTTAGCCAGATGCTGTTTCAAGATTTAAAAATGAAAAGGGCTGGGGTTGTAACTTGCAGGCCTATCAACCCTGAACTAATACATTGTTGGTGGGATTGCAAGCTAGTGCAACCACTTTGGAAAACAGTATGGAGGATCCTCAGACGAATGGGAATGAACCTACCATATGATCCAGCAATATCACTTCTGGGTATCTACTCCCCAAAAATGGAAACCAAACTATAAGACCGATGTATGTGTATCTATGCTTATAGCTGCACAATTTACAATAGTCAAACTATGGAAGCAGCCAAGATGTCCATCGACAGATGAATGGATTACAAAACTATGGGATATGTAAACAATGGAATTTTACTCAGTCATAAAGAAGAACAAAATCATGTTATTTGCAGGGAAATGGATGGAAGTGGAAAACATTATGTTAAGTGAGATTAGCCAGTCACAAAGAGTAAAGAAGCATATGTTCTCCCTAATATGTGGATGCTAGGGAGAAGAAGGGGCATAAGAGGGTCTCCAGATGAAAAAGGAGAGACCCTCGATAAGCAAAGAAGTTGATTTAACCGAAGGTGATGGATGGGGTGGGGGAGACACCCTAATGCACACGATGTACTTACACAATTATATCAAGGTCACTCACTAAACTGAACTTGAGAGGGAGGGAGGGGGAGGGAGCGGGGTGGGAATTTGGGGAAGGGGTCAAATGAGAAATGTGTGCACATACGTCGTTATCAGTTTGTAGCTAACAAAGATGTATGCCTACAAATGCACAAATTATTACAATAAAAAAAACTGTATAGTGTTGAAACTAAAATGATCCACCTATTTGAATACAGAATCTCTGAAAAAGCTCATGTTAGACAATGCAAAGATGTGAAATAATAGAATTAGGGTTCTCCAATCCCACCACCAGGTGAATCCATTGATGTATTCGTAATTTGAATGGATTTGCTGGGTAGTAATGTAGGCGGGTAGGTGAGGCTGGAGGAGGAAGTCACTGGAAGCATGGCCTCGAGGACTGTCTGTTTCTAGGTCCTCTCTCTCTCTCTCTCTCTCTCTCTCTCTCTCTCTCTCTCTCTCTCTCTCCTCTGCTGCCTGACTGCCAAGAGAGGAGCATCCACATGCTGGGACACCATGACGTCTGCCTTGGAATCAGCTGACTGTGGGCTGTACCTCTGAAACTGTGCACCCAAATAAACATTTCCTCCTCTATGTCTCTATGTTGTTCCTGTCAGGTATTTGGACTTAGCAACAAAAAAATTTGGGTTTGTTTTTGGTTTTGGTGTGTGTGTTACTGGGGATTGAACCCAGGAGTTTACCTCTGGGCTACACCCCACACCTCCTCCTCCTCCTTCGTCGTCGTCGTCGTCGTTGTCTTCTTCTTCTTCTTCTTCTTCTTCTTCTTCTTCTTCTTCTTCTTCTTCTTCTTACTATTATTATTATTATTATTATTATTATTATTATTATTATTATTATTTGGAAATAAGGTCTTACTAAGTTGCTGAGAGCCTTACTAAGTTGCTGAGGCTGGCTTCGAACCTGCAATCCTTCTGTCTCGGCCTCCCAAGCACTGGGATTACAGGTATGAACCACCATGCCCAACTCAGAAAAGCTATTTAAAATACTACCTTCTCTTGTTGAGAAAGGCCAGATTTTCCCCAAAGAATATTTTATAATTGGTCCAAAGTAAATCTCCATACATATTTGTATAGGGTCAGAGATTACTCGTCCTTAGTGGTACAGTTTAGTGACAACAGTATTGCATATTTTCATTTGTACTTCAAAGACTTAACCTTAGCTGGACTTCAAAAGCTCATCAACATTGAAATGGACAGGAGCTAGATTTCAACTTTAAAAATTATAGTATGATTCTAGATTTCTAGAATTAGTTTCTAGATTTTTTTGTTATAGATGTATTTTTTGTTCTAAAGATGAAGACAACATATTATTAGTTTTCTATTCTCCAAAGTGCTCAGCAATGTCATTTTAAAGATGACCAACAAATGATAATATTTCATTCATCTCATCAGTGGTGGTGGACTTATTTTGGGAAAAATAAAATCAATATACAATCAGTCTCTTCTCTCATCACATACTTAGATTCTAACAGTTTTTAAGGTTATATAGGGGAATGCTATTGTTTATTTTTGTGGAAATTGCTAGACTCACTCCATGAAAAGCAAAGGAATTTTTTTCTGATACTCTTCCTCCTTTTAGGTCTTTCTAAATTCTAGAATATTAGAACTGCACAGGGCCTCGGGAACTCATTTTCCCAGTGCCCTGCTTTGTAATTGACAAGACTGATACCCATAAATATTTTGCTTGCTGAAAGTCACACAGTTCATTGGGGTTCGCCAGTGTCCTAGGTTGGTGGACAGAGGATGATCTGTGCCACACCCCCAGGGACCCACCCACTCAGCCACACCCTAGGTTACCACACAGAAAAACCATTGCAATGGCTGTCTGCACTGATGAGATTATATGAGCTCTTCAGGGGACATTCTATGTCTAACTATAACAATAACTGGGAAAAGGAAATTCTTGGGGAGAGGGCTTTGGAAGATGGAATTTTTAGAGTCTCTCAATCCACACTATGTAGATAGATGACTACATAGCTAAGTAGAAGGCTGTCAAGGTCACTGGGAACTTCTGCCAAATTCTAGGGTGGGGGCAGGGGAGCCCACCATGAACACTCTGGAGGTCAGCTACTAGGGGCAATTTGTTTTACTTCCTTTAAATATTTCTTCTTTCTTTTCCCTAGTAAAGGGTCAGAGCAGGCTTTCTCTAGGAAGAGGGCAGAGTCCCCTCC
>PVLC010027358.1:0-10447 GCA_004027655.1 Graphiurus murinus
AATCCCAGCATTCGGGAGGCTGAGACCGGAGGATCCGGGTTCGAGGCCAGCCTCAGCTACCTAGTGAGGCACTCCGCAACTCAGTGAGACTCTGTTTCAAAATAAAGAATAAAAAAAAGGGGCTGGGGGTGTAGCTCGGAGGTAGAATGCCCCTGAGTTCAATCCCCAGTACCGCAAAAAAAAAAAAAAAAAAAAAAAATTAATTTTTGGTACTGTGGATTGGTCCCAGGGCAGTGCACATGCTAGGCAAGTGCTCTACCACTGAGCTACATCCCCAGCCATTTTTATTTTATTTTGAAACAGGGTCTTCATTCATTGCCCAGGCTGGCCTTGAACTTGGGATCCTCCTACCTCAGCCTCCTGAGTAGTTGGGATTATAGGCATGTGCCACTGTACCTGGCTAGACATCCCCCTCAACACACACAGGGCTGAGGATTGAATCCAAGGTCTTGCCCATGCCAGGCAAGTGCTCTGCCACTGAACAAACACCCTGGCTAGAAATTTTTAAGTTTCTGTTCTGGGTGGACTGTGTCTACCATCTCCCAAGTTTATATGTTAAAGTCCTAATCCCTAGTATCTCACAATGCGACTGTATTTAGAGATAGAGCTTTTACAGGGATAATTAAGGTGAAGTGGGATCTTATTGTGGACCTTAATCCATTATGACTTGTGACCTTATAAGAAGAGTGGGAGGCACAGACACATAGAGGGCAGAGCAGGTGAAGGCATAGGGAGAAACCAGTCAGTCATCTTGTGAGCCAAGAAGAGAGGCCTCAAAAGAAACCAGCCCTGCTGTAACTTGACAGTGAACTTCTAGCCTCCAGAACTGAAAATATAAATTTCTATTGCTTAAGCCATCTAGCCCGTGGCATTTTGTTACAGCATTCCTTAAAAATGAATACCATACCCAAAACAACAAAGGAAAACAGGATGGGGGCAGATAATCCAAGTTGTCGCCATTGTCATCTTCCTCCTCCTCCTCCTCCTCCTTCTCCTCCTCCTCCTTCTCTTCCTCCTCCTCCTTCTCCTCCTCCTCTTCCTTCTTGTGGTACTGAGATCAAACCCAGGGGCATTCTGCGTCTAAGCTACACTCACAGCCCTCCCCCGTCTTTTTTGAAAGAAAGTCCTACTAAATTACTGTGTTGGCTTCCAACCTGCTGTCCTCCTGACTCAGCCTCCCAAGTATTGGGATTATAGGTGTGTGCCTGGTTCTGCATTTTCTTCTGTATAAAGTTGCTATACCTTTGAGGTCTGAATGGGAAGATAAAGCAGCAGTACACTGTTCTCTTGCACCCTGACTCCCTGGCAGGCCCTCTCTGGAAGATTGGGAAGAAGACCACCAGGTGAGGGTCCTAGGTAAGAGCCTCCAGCATCAATGTGATGGAGGCTGGTGCTTTCTTCTGTGCTTTATGACCCATTGCTCAATCAAGTACCATATAGGTGTGTCTGGGAGGAAGAGGTAAAAGGCACACCTGAACCCCAGGAGCCTTCCACCCAGAGTCTAGGTGATCAGTTTGAGTCCCACTACTGGCCTGGCTGGTCAACTTCTACATACCTCAGAGTTGTTCTTTATGCCTATGGTCTCAGAGTGTAATTAAATTATGTAAATAATAAATATGTTTGCCAAGTCCTTCGAAGTTGACAAAGTTCCTTTACAAAACTGATTTCAATGAGGCACTCATGATGAGTAACATTGGTATTATCATCCCCACTTCACAGATGAGAAAACTGAGACTCAGAATGGTTGGCTGAAAAGGCCAAGTCCCAACAGAGAGTCCCAGATGAAAAGTGGCAGGACTTAGCCCAGGGTTTGTGAATCTGAGTGGTGAACTATAATAAGGACTGTTAAGAACTAGAAAGGGGACCTGAAGTACAATATAGGAACTCCTTGGCTCAATTAAAAAATGAGACAAACTCAAGTGCAAACCCACCCAGAAGCAGGGCCATGACTCAGAAGACTTTCAAACTCTAGCCTCTGCTTTCAATCCAAAGAGACAGGAAGGCACCTGGAATGTGAGTTGACAACTCAGGCTGGTTGGCTCCAAAAGTTGTCCACAGACCCATGGCCTCTGGCAAGCTCCAAGGGGAGGTGGAGGCTGGGAGAGGCAAAGATAGTTTCCACCCCTTCTCTTTAAACTGAGAATAATAATCCTGGCCCAGGGATTCCTTCAGGGTGGCGTGTTGGCCTCTGATGGAGGTACCAGCAGGACCCAAGGAAAAATCCATTGTGGAGTCAGGAGGGAAAAGCACACTCAGGGGTAGTCACTGTGTAGCTGCCATGGCCTGTCCCAACAGAGGCCACTGTAACTGATGACATCAGGGTTGACCTTTTACCTTATTTTCTCCCTTTATGATTTTGTTTGTTTTGTGGTACTGGGACACTCTACCACTGAGCTACACTCCCAGGTCTTTTCATTTTTTATTTTGAAACAGGGTCTCACTAGGTTTCCCAGGCTAGTGCTGAATTTGCTATCCTCCTGCCTCAGCCTTCCAATTCACTGGGATTCCAGACATGTGCCACCACACTTTACCCATTATTATTGTTATTATTATTATTGTGGTATGGTAATTGAACCCAGGGGCATTCTACCTCTGAGCTATACTCCTAGCCTTGTTTTTTATTTTGAAACAGGATCTCACTAAGTTACTATGAGCTGGCCTTGAACCCTGGATTATAAGCATGTGTCATCATGCCTAGGTCCTTAATTATTTTATTAATTTATTATGAGGATTGAACCCAGGGGCATTCTATCTCAGAGTTATACCCCCAGCACATTTTTATTTTTTGTTTTGAAACAGGGTCTTGTTAGGTTTCTGAGAGTCTTGCTAAATTCCTGAAGTTGTCCTTGAACCTGCGATCCTTCTGTCTCAGCCTCCCAAGTATTGGGATTACAGGCGTGCGCCACCATGCTCAGCTCCTTTATTATTTTTAATATAATACCTGATACATGCAAAAACATGGACAACTAATATGTAAGGTAGAAAGCATAATAACAAAATGAACTCCTGTAAGTCCACCATGAACTTGGTGCAGGTCACCACACTGGCAATGGCCCAGAGCCCACCTTGTCCTCCTCCCCATCTCCACCGCCCTGATGTAAGCTTCACCTTAAATTTTGAGAGAGCAGTTAAAATACTTCTAAATGCTTCTAAAATACAATGTTATCACAATTGTATGTATCTCTAAACATATGGTATAGATTTTGAGCTTTAAAAAAAATAGTCTCATACTGACATGACCCTCCAGGATTCTTTTTCATCCATCAAGTGGAGAAGAATGTGGATGGGGGTGGGGTAGGCAAAGCTGGGCTGGAATCCAGACTCCAGGTACTCTAACTGTGGGATTGCATGCAAATTTCTTAACCCTGCTGAGTCTCCACTTCATCATCTCTATAAATGGGGCTCTCATTTCCCTTACAAGATTAGGAAGAGGACTATAAGAAATGAATGCAGAATGTTCTATTGAAGAGCAGGATTTTAAAAAATAATGAGCTTTTTTTTTTTTTCTTTCACTTTTCCTTTCATACAGGGGTGGAGGATCACTAACCCACAGGGGAAAAATACAGAATGATTTCTCCCTAAATAATATAAGCTTAAGAACTTGGAACATGAATTTTACTCAATAAGTAAAGAAACTACTTAAACATACGCTTAACTATATATTATAAATTGCTAATAGATGAAGAGGGAGAAGAGAACTAGTGGGAAGAAGGGAAAATCAAGAAGAGAGAAACATCAACGGGAGGTCACCAACTGTGCTTCTGCTTTTTGAAATGTCAACCATTGTTCACAGCTCTTCAACTGTTCTAATCCCTAAGCCTATTATGGTTTGCTTAGAATGGGATCTTCTCAGCAGACCACCAAGGAAGATATTTGGGGCACAGCAACAGGGAACTCAACAATATCAGGATGACATCAAGCTGGGGACCAAATGGAAAGAAGGTTCCACAAGCTTGTGCCAGACACATTTCCTTTCAACATCACAGTCCTCCGTTTAGCTCTCACCACATGGACTTACTTTGTCCATGGAACACTGGGCTTGACTTTTCTTTCACAGAGATTTCATGGTTCACCTCTTATGGTATGGCCTTCATCTGCTTCCAAAACAAGGTTTCGGGCAAATAAATATGCCAGTGGAAAAGGCAAATACAATCTAAGAGCCAGAGCCAAGAAAGCTGGTGAGATTGACATTAAAACAGTATACACTAAAATATTTATGTACATGCTTGTGAAATATTAATGCAGCATCCTGCAAACACACAGGTAAGCGCTCTAGGACAGGATACCCCCAGACCTCTTCAAAGAACTGCATTTTAACTGAACAGTTTTCATCCCTGGAAATGTTCCATTTGTCTCAGAGTACATGGTAGCTTCTCTCAGCCCTGTAGTGTCAGCTGGTCAACACATCCTTCTTGGGAGCCGACAGAACACCTGGTTCCCTGGGCTGGCTGATCCACGCATCTGTCTGCTAGCAGAGGTTACAGGGACCAGGGCTGTGTCTGGGAGTGGTGCCAGTGACTGGCTTCTGGTCCTTAAAGGCATCCTCAATGGATATTCATCCTCAAAGCCCCCCCCCCCCACTGCCTGGCCTTGTAATTCTCAAGGGATTCTGGGAAACCCAGAAGATGCCACCAGAGAGCTGGAGTAGGGGGATTCAGTGACAGGGTTTTATATAACTTGGGCAGGAAGGCCACCAGGAGGGGCAGTCTGCTGCTATGATGAAGCAGACCCCTTTAGGGCAGGGCCTGTCTTTCCTTTTCTCTGACCTAACCCCAGCATCTAGAACAATGCCAAAGCGCAAATAGGAGCCTGGTAAATATTAGTTCCCTGTCTGCCTTGCAGCTCTGGGGGTTGGCTGCCAAGCTGTCCCCACCCAGGGGAAGTGTCCTTTTACAGTGAAAAGATGGGAGAAGTTGGATGTGGTAGTACATACATGCCTGTAATCCCAGTACTTGGGAGGCTGAGACGGGAGGATCACAGGTTCCAGGTCAGCCTCAGCAACGTAGGGAGACCCTCAGCAACTTATCAAAACCTTGTTTTGAAATAAAACATTTAAGCCAGGTGTGGTGGCGCACGCTTATAATCCCAGCATTCGGGAGGCTGAGACCGGAGGATCCAGGTTTGCGGCCAGCTTCAGTTACCTAGTGAGGCTTGGTTTCAAAATAAAGAATAGAACTTAGTGAGACTTGGTTTCAAAATAAAGAATAAAAAATAGGGCTGGGGGTATAGCTCAGAGGTAGAATACCCCTGAGTTCAATCCCCAGTACCACAAAAAAAAAAAAAAAAAAAAAAGTCTCAACTTGAAATAAAACATTTAAAGGGGGGGGGGGAGGTCGGGTATAGCTTAGAGGTAGAATGCCCTTTGGTTTAATCTATAATAATAATAATAGATGGGCAGAAGTATGACAATTTCTCCTATTTCTAGAATGAAGGGCAAAGTAGGCAACAGTAAAGGATAGATGAGACCTTGTTGAAAATGAAGTAAACCTAGCCAGGTGTAGTTGTGCATGTCTATAATCCCAGTACTTGGGAGGCTGAGACAGGAGGATTGCAGGTTTGAGGCTAGCCTCAGCAATCTAGTGAGACCCTGTTTCAAAAACAAAAAATAAAAAGGGCTGGAGGTGTAGCTCAGAGGTAGAATGCCTTTGGGTTCAACCCCCCCCCCCCCACACACACACACGAAGATGAGGTGAACCTAATGGTCCACCAATCCTTGACAGATCCACCACAGTTTGTTTGTTTGTTTGTTTGTTTATTTATTTATTTACTTACTTACTTACTTATTTATTTACTTATTTATTTATTTTGCAGCACTGGGGATTGAACCTAGGGGCATTCTACCTCTGAGCTATACCTCCAGCCCTATTTTTTATTCTTTATTTTGAATCAGAGTCTTACTAAGTTGCAGAGGGCCTCACTAAGTAGCTGAGGCTGGCCACAAGCCTGCGATCCTCCTGTTTCAGCCTCCAAAGTACTGGGATTACAAGCATGCGCCATCACGCCCGGCTTCACCATAGTTTATTAAGCTGAAGAAATGAGCACTCCAGTAGAAGTCAGGAAGTCTGACCCTTCACTGGACATTTCTCAAATTTGCTATGTGAAGCAAAAGTAGGCACTTCTTCTCTCTAGGCTTCTGTTTCCTCTTCAGTAAGATGTAGGTCTGCCTAGACAAGTTCTAAAAGCCTGGGTTTGCTAGAGCCCTTTGAGGCTCTCCTTCCCAGCACAACTGACTTCCTATGAACATCCAGTGAGCCCCTGCTCCAGAACACTCCTTGCTAATTTGTCACAAGGCACAATCGTGAGCCCTTCATAGCTCCAAGGCCCTGAATGCAGCAGGCAGTTCTCAGAAGCCCAAGACCAGCAGGCCCTCTGCATTTTTTTTTTTTTTTTTTTTCGGTACTGGGGATTGAACCCAGGGGCATTCTACCTCCAAGCTCCTCCAGTCCTATTTTTTATTCTTTATTTTTGAAACAGGGCCTCACTAGGTTCCAGAGAGCCTAAGTAGCTGACACTGGTCAAGAACTCGGATCCTCCAGTCTCTGCCTCCCAAATCCTGGGATTACAAGATTACAAGTGTGTGCCACCACGCCCGGCTGGCCCTTTACATTTTTTTTTTTTTTTTTTTTTTTTTTTGCGGTACTGGGGATTGAACTCAGGGGGCATTCTACCTCCGAGCTATACCCCCAGCCCTATTTTTTTATTCTTTATTTTGAAACCGAGTCTCACTAAGTTGCGCAGTGCCTCACTAGGTAGCTGAGGCTGGCCGCGAACCCGGTTCCTCCGGTCTCAGCCTCCCAAATGCTGGGATTACAAGCGTGAGCCACCACACCCGGCTTGGCCCTTTACATTTTGCTGGGAGCTTTTCTGAAACTAGATTGCCTTTCTGTTCTTGAGGGGCCATTTTGCTCTGGATCCACTTACAGGACAAAGGTAGCTTATCCACTCTCATACAATGTGTCTAAAACTACTGACAAAACCATGGTGCACGGCTGTAATCCCAGTACTTCAGAGGCTGAGACAGGAGGATCACAGGTTCGAAACCAGCGCATGGTAAGTTAGCAAAAGCCTGTTTAAAAATAACAAATGAAGAGGACAGGGGGTCAGAGGTAGAACTCTCCTGGGTTCAATCACTAGTGCCACAAAAGCAAAAAGCAAAAAAGCCTGCAGACAAAGGGAATTGTGGGGAAATTCATTCCCCCTGCTCTCATAAAAGAGCAAAAAATCCTTGCAGGACTTAAGATAAAGCCAGAGGTTAGAAGAAAAACAACCTCTAACGAGAAAACAGCACCTGGTGATAATAGCAGCCCTCTGAAGCTCTTGTCCTTGGCACAATAAAGGAGTTAAGGAGCACTCTCTCTCCCTTCCCCCCTCCCTGTTTTGGTTTGAATTCCTCCCACATGTAAACTCTAACTCCTCCTTTTCACCCCTATCTATAAGAAAGCCCTCTGTTTCTCTAATAAACGAGATTGTTCCAAGAGTCTGTCTCCTGCCGGGTATTGGTGTTCGGCCGGTCTGCCTTCCTCTCACTCCAGGGGCTCAGCTGGAGCCTTCGTAGCGCAGCTGGACAGGGTGTCCTGGATACCAATCCTGGAGTGGACCCTAAAGCAGGGCCCCACAGGGAGTGAATCCCCCAAGCCTGGGGTCTTTTTCTCCCCTCTTTACTTCCTAGCTCATTTCCTCAGCTCAGCTCCTTCGTGCAGGTGCCACAACTTCTCTCCCTTTCTTTCCCTGTACTTGTCCAGTCTCAGGGCCTCACTGACGTTGTTACTTCTGATTTCCATGGCTCTTCTCTTGAGTCTGTCAGCAAAATCATTCTTTTGGCCTGGAAAGCAGGGTCCAGATTTCCATGTCAGTGAGGTTCCCTGGCCGTATTTCCATTCCCTTCCCTTTTCCTCTCCTTCCTCCTTGTGGGTCCTTCTTGCCCTCCTCTGTCTACATTGTTAGTCTCCATCCCTAACTTGGTCACAATTGGCAGGTGTACAGTTTGTTAGGGTTGTCATAACAAAGTTCCACAGACTGGGTGTGTTAAATCACAGAAATATATTTTCTCACGATTCTGGAAGCTAGAAGTCTGAGATTCAAGTGCTTAGAGAGTTGGTTTCTTCTGAAGCCTCACTCTTTAGCTTGTAGATGGCCATGTGATCTCCCTCTCCTCCTCCTCCTCCTCCTCCTCCTCCTTCTCCTAAGGGATGGGATCTTGCTATGTCGCTCAGGCTGGCCTCAAATTCCTGGGCTCAAGTGATCCTCCTGCTTTAGCCTCTCTAGAAGCTGAAACAACAGTACATGCTACTGTGCCCAGCAACCTCCCTCTACCCTGCTCTGAGGTAGGATTGAACTCAGGGGTGCTTTACCACTGAGTTACATACCCAGCCCTTTTCATGTTTTATTTTGGGATAGGGTCTTGCTAAGCTGCCGAGGATGGCCTTGAATTTGGGATCCTCCTGCCTCAGCCTCCTGAGTAATTGGGATTATAAGTGTGTGCCACTATCCCTGGCTAAGCAAATCTTGTGTGTGTGTGTGGTACTGGGGACTGAACCCAGAGGCATTCTACCTCCGAGCTATATACCCAGGTAGATTTTATTTCTTATTTGGAAACAGGGTCTCACTACTTGCTGAGGCTGTCCTCAAACCTGTGATCCTCCTGTCTTGGCCTCCTAAGTACTGGGATTATAGGCGTGCACCACCATGCTCAGCTAAATCTCCCCTTTTATAAGGTGGTCATATAGGATTAAGGCTCACCTCAGTAACCTCATTTTAACTGAATTACCTGTTTAAAGACCCCATCTCCAGGTGGTACACACCTCTAATCCCAGTTCTTGGGAGGCTGAGACAGGAGGATCACAGGTTTGAGGCCAGTCTCAGCAAATTAGTGAGACCTTGTTTCAAAATAAAAATAAATAAAAAGGGCTAGGGATATAGCTTGAGGGTAGAATATCCCTGGGCTCAATCCCTAATATGAAAACAAAAGGGCCCATGTACAAATACTCTGATATTCAGAGGTAGTGAGGGTTAGGACTTCAACATGAATATGGGGGAGAAACAACTTGATTCATCCCATAACAGCAGGAGCGGGGGGAGGGAGCGCAGGCCTTCTATGCTGGTCACCATTAGGGAACGATGCAGAAGGCAGCCACCGTGCAGGCAAGAACGTTTGGTTCAGAATCACCTTCTGAGATTGTATCCCCTCAGCACCAATTCTGGGTCCTCCCCCAGAGTCATAGGCACTTGGGGTACAAAAAAATCAGAGGTAGGCAGCTCTAAAACAAGCCAAGCATCAGGTAAACCAGAAGTTTAATAAAAAGTTTAAGAAAAAAAAAAATTACAGCACAGTAGGCTGGCAATTGGCTGCTTTAGAAGGACTAGTATGTTGGTCTATCTGACATCCTGACTCTGTGTGGGTTCCAGAAGGTCACAAGATTGGTCCCTCACACTCCAAGATTCTCTTCGCTCACTCGTCCTGTTCCCACAGGGGAAGGCCTCTGTCTTCCTGGTGTGGTCTCTGACCTTGCAGACTCTGAGTCTGACCCTCACGGGCATGATGAAGATGATGTTCCTGCACGTGTTCTCTGAAGTCCACCCCCACCCCAGGCTCTGAGGTTGGCTGGCAGACAAAAGGCAGGTTTAGGAAGAATTCAGGGTTTGGGGAATGCTGAAGCCTCCTCCATAGGAGACAGCCACAGCTCCCAGAGGCTCTTGGCTCTTCTCCTGAATGCTGCAGGTCTGTCTGTCTGTCTGTCTGTCTGTCTGTCTCTCTCTCTCTTGCAAAGTGCTCAGGAATGCAGAACACCTGGATGCTGATGACACAATGGGTCCAAGAATCTGCACAGAAGGGAGCCCCACTGGGCCTGGACCTCCCTGGTGGCCATTGCAAGCCAGGCCAGTTAGGAGGTACTGCTCCTCCTCCGGGGGTGGAGGGCTTTCCTCTTGGCGATGTCTTCTTCTGTGTCACTCTCACAATTCCTCTGGGGAAAAAAGAGCCAGGGCAGGAGTCATGGAGTGCCAGGAATGGGTTTATGTTGGGTAGCCTGGGTGGATCTACCTGGGCCAGGGGTAAACTAGGGGGATGATATTGGAGGGAAGCCTGTTGCTCCATCCAGAGACCAGGGGAAAGGAGGGTAGGAGGGGGACTCGAATTGGGGCCAGACCCACAGACTTGAGGCCTCCTTTTCAGGAGGCAGGAAATTAGGCAGGGCAGCTGAGAAAAATTACATTTGTTGCCCTTTGTGGCTGCCATATAAGGAGAGGGGAGCTGGGTGTGGTGATACACATCTGTAATCCCAGCATGTGGGAGGATCACATGTTCAAGCCTAGCCTCAGCAATTTAGGAAGATCCTGTTTCAAAATAAAAAAGAGACTGAGAACGGAGGATCTGAGTTCACAGCCAGCCTCAGCTACTTAGTGAGGCTCTCCGCAACTTAGACTTTGTTTCAAAATAAAGAATAAAAAA
>PVLC010027358.1:10547-22046 GCA_004027655.1 Graphiurus murinus
CACGCTTGTAATCCCAGCATTTGGGAGGCTGAGACCGGAGGATCCGGGTTCGCGGCCAGCCTCAGCTACCTAGTGAGGCACTCCGCAACTTAGTGAGACTCGGTTTCAAAATAAAGAATAAAAAATAGGGCTGGGGGTATAGCTCGGAGGTAGAATGCCCCTGAGTTCAATCCCCAGTACCGCAAAAAAAAAAAAAGAATAAAAAATTGGACTGGAGATGTAGCTTGAAGGTAGAAGGTCCCTGGGTTCAATCCCCAGTACTGCAAAAAAAAATAAAAATAAAAAAAATAAGAAAAAAGGGCTGGGGGTATAGCGTGGAGGTAAAATGTCCCTGGGTTCAATACCCAGCACCAAAACAAAAAAAAAAAAAACAAAAACCAAGAGTGATCTGTGGCTGCTGGGTCTCCTGCTCAGGCCAGAAAAGGGACTAAGTCATAGGTGTCTCCCCAAACTCTGACAGCCACCACTCCCCTCTCCCCTGCCCCCCGCGCCTGACTGCCTTACACTGCAACTGCAGCAATCCTTGCTGTGCAGCTTGTCCAAGGAAATTACTTGGGAGCTCCATTATCATGACAGTGGATAAAGCATGGCCTTTCAGTTCCTATCTGGCTAAACCAGAGCCGAGGTGGCCATCTGGAGGTTATAGTGTCTTTTCATTCAGATGACACTGACCTAATCTAATTGTTAAAATTATTAAAAGAAGAACTAATTAACTAATTCAGACTTGGTGAGTCATTAAAAAAAATTGGTGTTAGATGTTCAATTTCAATGTTTCCTAAAACAACAAAAACTATTGTTGATTAATTAATTAATTTTTAGAGCAAAGTCCCTTCCAAAAGAGTATATAATATATGTCTGGAATGTCTCAGCCCTTTCCCACTTGAAGAGTGAGCCACTGAGCTGATAGTGCTGAGTGTTTGAGTAAAAAGAGGATTGTCTTTAAGTGTTTGCACTAGGACAAAAATTAGGAAAGGAATGTACATTCTTTTCAATTACTCTTGGTCCTCTCTCCCATGGATGTGTCATACCAGGGCAACTGGGCTCGGGACCCAGCCTTCATGGCAGACCAGCTGCCTGTCCTAAGGTCAAGATCAACTTCAGCCAAATACATTCTGGACCTAGCCTGGCTATAACAATAAAAATAACCCAAGTTCTGCTGAATAGCAAGTTTTTAGCATGAGTCAGAGCCAAACAATAAAAAAGTAAGCTGGGTAAAGTTCACCTGTGACTAACAGGGTTTCTTGGAGGAAGAGTGGTCCAGTCCCCTTTCTAGCAGATGAGGAAAGCAGCCAGAAAGTGAACACGGCTTGGCCAAAGCCACATGGGGTTCTGGAGCCACGAATCCTCAAGTCCTGGCAAGAGCAGGAATAAACAAGAACTCAGGCTGAAGAAAGAGGCCCCCAGGATGTGGGGGGCAGGAAAGTAGTCAGCGCGGGACTTTGCTGGGGCCTGGGATGCGGCCTATGTGCTGTGCATCTTGAGGCTGCTCAGGGCGGCTGACCATCCGCCTTGGGCAGTTGCTTCCCAGCCCCTTCTGGAGCAAGGAGCCACCTTCGGTCCTGACCTGTGCCATGTAGTCACTCTTGGGTGGGGAGCAGTGGGAGGGGCTGTCCAGGGAACCCCTGCCAAATGAAATACTCACATCAGCACTGCATTTTAAAGTCTACGGGAGGATTTAAACAACAATAATTGCTAACACATATTGAACATTTACACGCCAGGCTTTAACAATGGGTCATCATTTAAACCTCATGACCTACTCTATGAGGTAGGAACTATTATTAACTCCATTTTACAAATGATGACATTATGGAACAGAGAGGTTAAGTAATTTTCTCAAAGTCACATGGCTAGTAAGTGACAGATTTGAATCCTGACAGTCTGGCTCTAAAGGCTATAGTGTGTGTGTGTGTGTGTGTGTGTGTGTGTGTGTGTGTGTGTGTGTGAGAGAGAGAGAGAGAGAGAGAGAGAGACTGGAGATTGAACCCACTGAGCTACATTCCCCAGTCATATTTTATTTTATTTTGAAACAGGGTCTTGCTAAGTTTCTGAGGCTGTTCTGGAACTTGCAATCCTCCTGTCTCAGGCTCTCACGTAGTGGGATTACAGGTGTGTGCTGGTGTACCTAGCTAGAGACTATACTCTTGATCATGTATGCTCCATTATGTCTCTCATTTTAAAGGCACATAAAACTGTAACAAGTATAAGATATCATCTACATATTATTTTTATAATGGTAATCTAAATCAAACTGGAGATGGAATAATTTAAAAGAGGGTGTAAAGCTCCCATTCTAACGCAGATTTTTAGATTGTCACAAATAAATTTTAGATGGTCTATGGTATTCATTCTCCAGAGAACTCATGGTCCCAGCAGGCTATAAGTCCTCAGGGAGGTGCTGGAGGGAGGGTGGAATGGCCACAGCAGTCTCTCTCTCTCTCTCTCTCTCTCTCTCTCTCTCTCTCTTTTTGTACTGGGGATTGAACTCAGGGGCATTCCACCCTCGAGCTACATGCCCAGCCCTTTTTACTTTATTATTTGGAAATAGTGTCTCACTAAGCTGCTGACAGCCTCAAATTGCTGAGGCTAGCTTTGAACCTGCAATCCTGCTATCTCCGCCTCCCAAGTACTGGAATTACAACTGTGTACCACCATGCCCGGCTTGCAGCAGTCTCTTTGAAGACCCACCAGGAAAGGATTCCCCATCAGAGCACCCTGCCCAGCACCAGCCAGAGGTCCCCCAAACATACACATACCTCTGCTGGTCACACCAGGCCCCAGGGCAGAGGAGGACAGGGCCAGCAGAACAGGCTAGAAATAGTTAACACCCGCCTGCCTCGGGGATGGGGAGGGGTCACCCCAGAGTTCTACCCAGGAACGGCACTGTATTTACCCACCAGGTCCTCACTTGGCCTCAGGTGCACCTTCTTCATCAGGGAGCGGGTGAGGTGGTTGCACAAGGAGACAATGCTGAAGGAGAGCTGAGAGAGGGCGAGAAAAGAAACGGCCCAGTAAGAATGTGTACAGGGATTCCTGGAGAGAAGCCAAGAATCCTGGGGGTGGGGCCTGCCCCTCCAGACCCTGACACACCTTCCACCGCCTGCGGACATACTGCTTCTTGAAGTTCTCCAGGTTAACCACGGACTCCCTACGCACCATGGCTTGCTGGGTGTCCAGAGGCTGAAAGACAAAGCAGAGTGTGGCGGTGTTGCTGGGCTTCCAGGGGGAGATCCCCACCCTCCCGCAGACGCCCGGCCACACGCCCTCCTTTGCCTGCTCTGACTCCTCCCTGCCAGGCAGGACATGCAGTGGTGGTGCTGCAGTGAGGGCAATGGCTACAGATGTCCCAGCTGCTCAGGAGATGCCCCTGAGCTATTAATCACTGCCAGACACACACAGGCTTGGCTTCTCCTGGGTGGGAGGAGCAGGATTCAGGGGCTTCAGTCTCAAATCACGTTGGGGACAGGGTAATTTTATAGCAGCCTGGGACACTCCCTGCATGCTGGGCTAACTCTGGGCTTAGCAAAGTAGCCACCTTATTGGCCGATGGGGTATTAGCACTCATTTAGAAATAAATGGAAGGGAATAGGGGCTTTGGTGGGAGTCAACTGGGGACAGATGTGTAGTTGCCTTTCACTGCCTAGCAGCCAAGGCTTAGCTTAAATCTTGGTTTCTCTAAGAAGCCTGGTATGGCTTCTCTGAGTGTCAATTTTCCTATCTGTAATATAGGGACAATCACGTCATGTTGCAGGGTCATCGAGGATTAATGAATGTGGGTATATAAAACCCTTAACTGTCTTCTCCATCATGTGTGTATGGTACTGGGGACTGAGGGGCATTCTTTTTTTTTTTTTTTTTCAGCACTGGGGATACACCCCCAGCCCTATTTTATATTCTTTATTTTGAAACAGGGTCTCACTAAGTTGCAGAGGGCTTCACTAAGTAGCTGAAGCTGGCTGCAAACTTGTGATCCTCCTGTCTCAGCCTCCTAAGTACTGGGATTACAAGCATGCGCCACCATGCCCAGCGTAGGGGGCATTCTACTTCTGAGCTACACCCCCAGCTCTGTTTTATTTTTTATTTTGAAAGGGGGTCTCACTAAGTAACTAAGTGCAGAGGGCCTTGCTAAGTTGCTGAGGCTGGCTGTGAATCTGTGATCCTACTGTCTCGGCCTCCCAAGTACTGGGATTACAGTCATGTGCAACCATGCCTGGCTTCCATGTCCTCCTCTTATATTCCACCTTTTTGTAAAATAGGCATTCCTAGACCAAGAGATAGGTTTCGGGGGTTCTGTAAATCCCTGAGTGGTTTGCAAATTGTGTAAACATGTCATGAATGTTCATAGCAACCTTATTCATAAGAGCTGAAAAGTGAAAACAACCCAAAAGAGTATTAGCCAATGACTAGATAAAATGTAGCATATCCACACAATGGAATACTATTCATAAAACCAAATGGAGTATTGATACATGCTACAACATGAATGAGACTTGAAAACATTAAATAGAAATCAGACATAAAAGGCCACATGTTATATGGTTCCATTTATATAAAATGTACAGAATAAGCAAATCTATAGAGAGGAAGTAGATTAAGCTGCTAGGAGCTGGGGATGGGAGAGAATGGGGAATGACTACAAAAGGGTATGAGGTCTCCTTCTGAGGTAATGAAAAGTGTTTTGGAATTAGAAAGTGATGGTGGTTGTACATCTTTGTAAAGATACTAAAAACACTGCCTTGTACATTTTTGTGTGTGTGTGTGGTACTGGGGATTGAACTCAGGGGGCATTCTACCTCCGAGCTATACCTCCAGCCCTATTTTTTATTCTTTATTTTGAAACCGAGTCTCACTAAGTTGCGGAGTGCCTCACTAGGTAGCTGAGGCTGGCCGCGAACCCGGATCCTCCGGTCTCAGCCTCCCGAATGCTGGGATTACAAGCGTGCGCCACCACGCCTGGCTTTGCCTTGTACATTTTTAAATGGTGAATTTTATGGGATAAAAATTACATTCCAGTAAAAACTCAATTTTTTTTTTTTTTGCAGTACTGTGGATTGAACTCAGGGCCATTCTACCTCTGAGCTACACCCCCAATCCTATTTTTTACTCTTTATTTTGAAACAGGGTCTCACTAAGTTGCGGAAGGTCTCATTATATAGCTGAGGCTGGCCGTGAACTCGGATCCTCTGGTCTCAGCCTCCTAAGTACTGAGTACAAGTGTGCACCACCACACCTGGCTAAAAACTCAATTTCATATGTCTGCACAGATAAGCATTTCTTTTGATGAGAGTTGATAGCTTTCCTTGATTCTCGAAGGACCCCATGACCTCAAGAAAATGAACTGCCCAGGATGACCCCTAGGGCACTTTGCAGGTCTGACAGCCTCTCACTGAAATGCCGTATTCAGCACCCATGAGTGCTGAGGAAATCTTGCTCCCCGAGTCCCCAGGCTGGTCCTGTCTCTTAACCATACTTGGAACACGTCTCCATTGTGTTTGCTTTTCATCACAGTGTCAGGAACCAGAAGAAAGCCAGTGCTTACTGCTGGCCCCCGTGCTCTGGACTTGCTTCTGGCAGGAGGCCCATCCCAGGACCACCCACACCACCCTCCAGGCTTCCAAGTGTTTCAAAGCCCAATACAAGTGTGACCACCTTCAAACAACTTCCAAGGAACATCATCTCCCTCCCCAGCATGACCCAAAGCCTGTATGCTCCTGTATCATGGGTGGCACCTGCTGCTGTCAGCTTTGTAGCAGAGGCATCCCACTCCTGAGAGCCTGGCACCTTTTTCATGTCTCCACCAGTGCCACCAGACCCGTGCTTCTCCCCGTCCAGAACCAACAACACTGGGTATTTAACAGTTGCATGGTTGAACCATTTTCCTGAGTTGTTGAGTAGACAAACTGGAATGAAATCCCAGGATTTGGGATCTGCTCACTCCCACCAACGAGGCCCAGGTCATTTTGATCAGCCCAGTCACAACACTATGAGAGGGTGACATGGCTCCTCGTGGCCCTGCCTGGAAGTCTGCATGACACAGAGTTCTGTGGGGGTCGAGGAGCAGAGGCCAAAAGCATGCAACCTTGGAGTGGATGGGAGATGAGATCACAGGGGCTCCTCACCCTCCCAAATGAGAACACAGGGGTTTAGACCAAGAGTGAGGGAGGAAAGAGAGGAGGGGAAGGAGTAGACAAGGAAAGGGAAAAGAAAAGCATGGGGGTGCTGAGGTGATCAGCAGGCTATGCCCAGCTCACTGACCCTTTCTTTTACCACCTGTCATGGTCTCTGCACCTGGAAGGGAGGCACAAAAGTGGGCAGAAGGCCACTGTGCTGAGGACCTGCCTTTCTGCTCTAAGCCTTCCTGAAGCTTCCCAGCACTCTCCATACATCCCAACAGGTTCCTGGAGAGCCCAGGGGCAGCACCACCTGCCTCCTCCTCCAGCCTGCCCTCTCCCACTCACTTGGCTCCCATCCCACGGGGCTGCTCACTCATCCACGAACCCAAGGTCCCAGGGCCTTTGCCTCACTCATTCTCACACCACTTTGTCACTTGGTTCAGGTCTTTGGCCCAAAATCACCTCCTCAGGGAGGCCTTCCTTGACCACCCTAAATACAACAACACCCAACTGGCCCATGACTCACCATGCCTTTGCCCTTCTTCACTGCATGTGTCACAATGTGGCATTTTTTTTTTTCTGTACTTATTCCATCTGTTCCCAGAAGGAATGCAGCACAAACACTTTTGATTAAATTGGGATATGAGGAGAAGGACTATGTCTGCCTTCTCCTGGCCCTCCTCTTCCTGCACCCACCTTCTAGCCTTGTGGCCCTTCAGCGATACCTGGGAACCTGGGCAATTCTCACCTGGCTCCTGGGCATGTGTTTGGTATGTTGGGACAGTGTTGGAAAGGGAGGCAGGAAGACAGAAAGAGGTGGCTGGAAGTCTGGTGTGCTGGGCTAGGTTAGCACTGACATCCAGAGCAGGGAGAGGAAGCAGCAGCAGCAGCACTGTGAGGGCATGAGAAAGGAACCTCGCTTTACAGAAGAGGCGCCTGGATGATGTTCTCTAAATATCAGCCTTCCTGTAGAAACTGCAGACAGATTGCAACTTTGCAAAACTCCATCTGTGCCCTCTCCAGTTTCATACTCCATAGAAAGCCAAAAGCACCCACTTTTCTTTCCTTCCCAGGAATCTCTCCCTGGGAAGTGAGACTTCACCCCCTCAATGGAGTCCCTCTCCAGGTGCACCTCCCCCTTTCCCTTCATTTGGATACTTTTACTTTCTGCGGGGGGGGGGGGGCGGCTGGGGATTGAACCAGGACATTCTACCTCTGAGCTACACCCCTAACCCTAATTTATTTTTTAGTTTGAAACAGAGTCTAGGTAAGTTGTTAAGAGTCTCACTGAATTGCTGAGGCTGGCCTTGAACCTGTGATCCTCCTATTGCAGCCTCCCAAGGACTGGGATTACAGACGTGAGCCACCATGCCCAACTTGTTGGTTACTTTGACGGCTTGATCCTGGGCCCTACTGGTATCACTATCTGTTCTCTGAAGAAGGTACAGGTGAGGCTATGGGTGCCTGAGTCTCTGCCTCCTCCTCACTGGGTGGGGAGAGCTGCAGGCTGTCCCCTACAGCAAACAAGGCAACGCAAGGAGGTGCTAATGCTTTCTTTGCCTGGCCTGGCCCGATTTCTCTGAGTTAAGTTTCAGCATAGTCACATGGATACTCTCCTAATTTTCTCCTCTATGGCTTTCAGTCTTCTGAATAATTTTTGATCTCTAGAAAAGCTTCCAAAGTCTGTCTCTTCTGTATTGTCTCAAGAACTTGAAGTTGGGCATGGTGGCACATGCTTGTAATCCTACATGGGAGGCTGAGACAGGAGGATGTCAGGTTTGAGGCCAGTCTCAGCAAATTAGTGAGATCCTCAGTAACTCGGTGAGACCCTGTTTCAAAATAAAAATAAAAGCCGGGCATGGTGGCACACACTTGTAATCCCAGTACTTGGGAGGCTGAGACCGGAGGATCCAGGTTCGCGGTCAGCCTCAGCTACTTAGTGAGGCCCTCCACAACTTAGTGAGGCCCTGTTTCAAAATAAAGAATAAAATAGGGCTGAGAGGTATAGCTCAGAGGTAGAATGCCCCCAAGATTCAATCCCCAGTACTGCCTACAAAAATAAATAAATAAAAATAAACATAAACATAAACATAAAAATTAGGGCTGGGAGTGTAGCTCAGAGGTAGAATGCCTCTGGGTCCAAGCCCCAGGAAAGGGAGAGAGAAAGAAGAAAGATGTCAACTAAATCTCATGTGCAAATGGTGTTTAGATTGATGTGAACAAACCAGCTATAACAGGACACCCTTGAGAAACAGGGACGTGAGTATGGAGGGGGTAACCAGATGAGATAGAGGAATTATTGCTGCTTTTGTCAGGTATGATAATGGCACAGTGATTATATTAAAAAAGAAAGTCCTAGTTTGTCGTGGTGGTACACGCCTGCAATCCCAGTACTGGGAAGCTGAAATAGTAGGATCCCAGGTTCAAGGCCAGCCTCAGCAACTTAGATAGACCTTCAACGACTTAGCAAGATCCTATTTCAAGATAAAATAAGACTTGGGTAGAACGCCCCTAGGTTCAATCCTCAGTATGGAAAGAAGGAAGGAGGGAAAGAATGGAAGGAAAGAAAGAAAGGGAGGGAGGGAGTGAGGAAGGGAAGAGAAAGAAAGAAAGAAAGAAAGAAAGAAAGAAAGAAAGAAAGAAAGAAAGAAAGAAAGAAAGCCAGTCAGTCAGTCCTGATGGGGTACTTGCCTATAATCCCAGTGACTAGGGAGGCTGAGGCAGAAGGATCACAAATTCAAGGCCAGCCTGGGCAATTTAGCAAGACTGTCTCAAAATAAAATTTAAAAAGGGGGAGGGGGATGTGGCTCAGTGGTAGAGCACAAGGTCTTAAGTTCAACCCCTAGTACTACAAAAAAAAAAAAAAAAAAAAAAAGAAAGAAAGAAAGAAAAATCCTTATTAGAGATTCATGTTGAAGAATTTATGAGTTGAATAAGCCTGAAGCAGGGTAGGTAATGGGTACATGGAACTCATGATACCATTCTCTGAACTTTTGTGCAAGTTTTGAAATTTTTCCATAATAAAAAGTTAAAAATAAGAACTCTCTTCTTTTTAGTCTCTGTAATCTCCCTGTTTAACCTCCACTCAACAGTTCTGAGTTTCTGACTTGATCTGGGCTCATAGCCATCCCTCAAAATTCTTCTCAGCACCCTCTGCATATGGTGTGGGTAGCAGTGGTCAGCGATGAGTCAGCTGCCCAAAGGTGGCCTCTGCTTGCCGCTACCCTCCTACCCTGCCTCCAGCAGAATTCATTTCTCCCTTGATTTTTAAATTTTATTTGTTTGTTTGTTTTTTGTGGTACTAAGGATTGAACCCAGGAACCTGAGTTCTCCCTGAGCTACACCCTCAGTCCTTTTTATTTTTTGTTTTGAAACAGGATCTTGCTAGATTGCTAAGAGTCTTACTACATCGCTGAAGCTACCCTTTAACCGATGATCCTCCCATCTCAGCCTCCCAATACTGGATTACAGGTATGTGGTGTTTCTATTTTATCACTTGCTGCAGCCTTTCCCACATCCCAGTTGTTGGGTCCCCTGTCAGCCCCAGATACTGAGACTTTCCTTCAGGGATTTTCTTGTCCTTATCTGTCACCTCCCCCTGCAGCCAGAGCATAATCAGTGTTTATTCTACCCTCGGCAATTTGAATATGTCCATACTGGTTCCTCTCTAGGACAAAGAATCTTCTCCACAGGCCAAGAGTTTCACAGACAAAGAAGAAAAGGCATTCAGTTCCACAGACATTTACAAAAGGTGGACAGTGGGGGGTGACAGCTGGGCACACAGCCACCTCCAACATAGGCCAGGGCCATCTGTGCTGATCCAGTGAGGAGGGAAGCCACTTTCTTCATAGTCACCTGCAAGGGAGGGGGCTCATGGAGGAGACTCTGACTTCCCCTGTCACGATTGATTACTCCATTCTCTTTATCTCTGCCATTTGCAAAATCATTGACTACCAAACCATTGCCACCCTCCTTGACACAAACTGGGCAGTCACATGCTGTGGGTGTCTGCCCCAGGGAAGCCCCCTGCACTGCATCCCAAAACATTACCCTCCCCTCCCAAATGGTCCAGGATAGTGTCTGAACTGAGTGGGGAAGCTGGCCTTCAACTGACAGTCTAGTGACTGGCATGATGGCAGAGGACCTGCCCAACAGAGCAGCGCCCTCTCCCAAGGCTTCCTCCCTCTCGGTCCCAGTGAAGCATTTTAGTCCCTACCCCCTCGCACCATGGCTAGCTCTGGTCTTGACCACCACTGTCACAATGCTAGCCCGGCATGTGCTCATGAGGGGAATGGAGTAAGCAGGTACATGGGCTGCCTCCCACGGTGTCCTTGGGCTCCCCTCAGCATCAGGTCACGATGCCAAAGGAGAATGGTCTTCCACTGGCAGGGGACAGAAGGTCACGGTCTTTTGTGATTTCCCTGGGACTTTTCTCAATTCACCTTGTCTTTAGATATTTTGTACAGAAATGGGTCTGTTTATGAAACATCTAAAAGAGAAGTGGTTACCAATGACCGGGCAGGAACACAGAGGACAATGTTACTACTGTGAGGAAAACTACTTATGGCTCTGAGCCCAGCTGGGAGACCAAACAGCTTGGTGACTTTGGACAAGTCCTGCCCTGTGAAAGGCTATAAAATAAGGGTGTTGGGTGGTTCACCTCTGAGTACCCTCCCAGCATGAACTGTGTAGTAGATTCTACAAAGCCAAGATAACCTCTTGTCCCTCCCTTTTCCGTGTCTCCCTAATTCAAATCATTACCACCACCTTACTCTTTATTGCGTTTATTTTGCCCTTCACAAGAAAATTTGCCCTGTGTTGCTCAGCTGGTATCCTTTCCCGTCTTAGGAAACCTGGCTTCGAAGGTCAAGGTCTGTTGACAAGGACCTTTAATATTTGCAGTGTCTTATAATAAGGAAGTATATGAGTCCCGTGACAGAGTAGATAAGTCTTGGGAGAGATTGTAGAGGTCATTTGTACCAATCCTCTCACATAGGGCATAGGAAACAGGGCCTTTGTCATCTCTCCTTGATTCCCAGATGCACAATTTCAGATTTCAGAGATCTGGAGGTATCTCCCAATCCATGATGTCATATCATTGCTGTCATCCTGGAGGGAGGCTTGGGAGAAGTCTGTGCTGCTTCTGCCAGCTGTGTGGACCCAGCCTCAGACTGCTGGGCATGGCACTTCCTACTTGAGGCTCTTCAGTATCACAGTGATTGTAGCTAAGAGCAAGCCTGCAGGAGGACTAGCAGTCTGGGCCTCCATTCTTTGGAGGATTTTTCATCTCCATCTGGTGTGAAGATTGAGACATGTTTGCCTTGCTCTTTCTACATGGTGGTGCTAGTTCTCATTTGCCCTCTCACTTAGGGTCCTACAGCTTTCT
>PVLC010027359.1:0-21927 GCA_004027655.1 Graphiurus murinus
AAAAAAAAAAAAAAAAAAAAAAAAAAAAAGCCAATGTGGTGGTGCACACTTGTAATCCCAACACTTGGGAGGCTGAGCTAGGAGGATCGCAAGTTCAAAGCCAATCTCAGCAATTTAGCAACTTAGTGAGGCCCTCAACTTAAGTGAGACACCGCTTCAAACTAAAAAACATAAAAAAATAGGGCTGGGGTGTAGCTCAGAGGTAGAATGCCCCTGGGTACCAAAAAAAAAAAAAAAAAAAAAAAAAATCCCCAGTACAAAAAAAAAAGAAAAAGGAACATGTTTGATAGAATGGATATGGACAATGAGATACGTGTGTGTGCGCGCGCACACGCATGCGCGCCCAAGCATGGCATGCACAGGGTGGCATGGGGGCTGGCTGCTGTCTCTGCTCTGGTACAGTCTGCTTGTCTCCATGGTGCCTGTTGCCACACACGCTTGCTTTTCAGAAAGTTACTGGGATTGTTTATTCCGCCCCCAGTTGGGTGCCAGCCAAGGAGCTGCAGGCACTTGTTTATCTTCTGGTGTGTAGAGTGTGTGTGGTTCCCCACCGGCAGTCCAACACTAGACACTCACATGGTTGTGAGTGACCATGTTGGTTGTCACAGTATAAGCCCAAGCCCCAGCCACCGCAGACCCTCCGACACCTCTAGGTGAACACATCAGCAATTCTGCAACTCCCAAAGCCCCAGGAGAGTTGGAGAGTCACTTGTCATGGGTTTGGTCACTGGTTCACCCCCATCCTGGACAGCAACTGCCCAGGCCTGGGTAACTACCCACCCCCAGAGGTGGTGATGGGGTCCACCCCACCCCACCACATAGACTAGGGTGGAGAGATGGTCCCTCGAGGAAAACCGAAGTGCCACAATGCTGGCTTGCCCTACCAGCTGCACACCTCCTAAGGGTGACATTGTGCCAGACACTCGCTGTATTTTCTTTCTCAGCTCTGAGAGCCTAGTGTTACATATGGTGAAGTGAGGTTCTGAAAGACCACAACCAAGCCCATGCAGCTAGTAACTAGCAAAGTCAAGACCGAACTCACGTGGACTGCCTCCCTGCCCGTTTGGAGTTCCTCTTCTGCCTTAGCAAATATTTTGATTTGTTGTCTGGATATTTGCACTAAAGTTTTTTTTTTTTTAACCAACAAGTTCCTTTGGAACAAGTGTGGTGAGAAAGCAGGGCAAAGGACATGAATGTTAAGTGATCTTGTGTCCACAGAGCAGGTACTGCTGAGCTCCACACATCCCATTGGATGCCCTGACCATTTCTGTGCCCACCAGCAGGACTCCCAACATCTACCTCTTTGTTAAAGAGATGCTCTCAGGCTGATGTTGGGGCCCATTTTGCCCCCATGGATAGTGGGCCAAAAGTGACTGGGGATTCACACCCAGTGTTGGAGTATGCATGCCTCAGACCTGCTGGCCTTGGCCAGAGGGACTTTTTTTTTTTTTTTCTTTTTGTGGTACTGGGGATTGAACCCAGGAGCATTCTACCTTTGAGTTACACCCCCAGCTTAATTTTATTTATTTGGAAACAGGGTCTCACTAGGTTGATGGGAGTCTCACTGCTTGCTGAGGAGTGAACCTGTGATCCTCCTGTCTCAGCCTCCCAAATACTGGGATTATAAGCATGTGCTACCACATCCAGCTCAGAGGAATTTTTTTTCTGGTAATGAGGATTGAATCCAGGGCCATTTTACCTCCAAGATACACTCCCAACCCTATTTTTTAGTCTCTATTTTGAAACAGGGCCTCACTAAGTTGCAGAGTGCCTCACAAAGTAGCTGAGCACTGGCCTTGAACCTGAGATCCTCCTATCTCAGCCTCCCAAGTACTGGGATTACAAGCATGTGCTACCATGCCTGGCTCATAACTGTGCATTTGCCCCAATTTCCACAACTTCCCTGCAGAAGTAAGCTTCACTTACCCACTGTGACAGTTGGCTCAGTAATGACCTTGCATTCATTAGCTGTCTTCTTCCTGGGTCACCTTTCCACTCCCCTGCTGGTGTCCCTGCATCTCACAAATAAACCACAAGCCTTTGGTGGCGTTCAGCTCAGGTTCTGTGAGCCACCCTAGGGATCTGGAGCCCACCTCTCCTTCCAACCCAAGCATCTGGGCTCAGCCCTCATGCTCTCCCTTGCTGGCACCCTTCCAGTTCTCCCTGTCCCAGGCCCCGCCCATCAGGATTTTTATTCCTTTATGGTTCCTCCATCTTAACCCTGTCCCCCATAGACTCTTTTCTCTTTCAAAGTCTTCAGAGTGGGTGTCTATTTATTCACTCCACTTTCTACTCCATATACTCAAGCCCCTCCACAAGGTCAGCATCCCATCTGCCCCTCCTCTGACTGTCCCCAGGTTTCCAGTCACTTCCTTTCCAAATCCAGAGGACATCTTGCAGGCCACATTTTTGTCTTCCTGATGTGGTTGACACTGCTCTCTTTCTGGAACATTCTCTCTCCTACAGCTCTCAGGCGATGGACTTCCTAGCCTGTCTCCAGCTGTGGCCACTTTAGAGCTCAGCTCTGGGCTCATATGTCTCAGCGTGGCCATCCCACAAGCCCCTCCTTTCCCCAGGGCTCATCCGACCTGTGTGTCCTCCATCCCCTTGGATCTGTAAGGCAGCAGAATCCTCTTTCCCCTCACACCCAGCCTACTTCCACCCCATGACCAAGGCCTATTGATTTTACCCCATGTGTGCATTTGAGTCTGGCCCCTCTTCTTTATCCAAGATCACTTGAACAACTGTCACACCCTCCCCACGTATGTGGGCTCTGCTCCTGTTCACTCTCATTCCTCCCCAGGAAGAACTTTTTAAATCACAGGCTGGTTCTTGCCACTTGGTATCTTGTGAACCTCTCCAATCCTCCATTTATTTATCTGTATCATGGAGCCAATAATGCTTACCAGGAAGCTGAAGGTATAATAAAATGATGAATGCAGCACAGGATTTGTAAACTCTGAAGCTAAGGTCCTGCGTACAGTGAATGAACCATTTTCAGGTCTACAGATACTAGAAAGCAGCCCTGGTGTGCGCTGTCCACGGTGCTGATAATTAGTCTGGCGCTTTGCGGTTTTCTCCCTTCCCTGGGATTCTGGCTGAAGACGCCAGTCCCATGAAGTTTCTTCATTTGCCATCTGGATTTCAAAATTATTATTTCTTTCAAGGTCACAGTGGCTTACAGTTCGCCAAATAAGAGAGGAGACTAAAACAAAGAGTTAAGCATAGCTGGGCACGGTTGCACACGCCTGTAATTCCAGTACTTGGGAGCCTGAGATAAAAGGATGTGGCCAGCTCTCAGTAAACTAGGGAGACCCTGTTTCAAGGTGAAAAATAAAAAGAATGCTGGGCATGGTAGTGCACGCCTGTAATCTCAGTACTTGGGAGGCTGAGAAAGTAGAATATCAGATTCAAGACCAGTCTCAGCAACTTAGCGAGATTCTCAGCAACCTAGCAAGAGCCTGTTTCAAAACCTAAAAAAATTAAATTAAATAAATAAAAAGTGTTGGGCGTGTAGCCCAGAGGTAGAAAGCCCTTAGGTTCAGTAACCAGTATCACAAAAAATAAAAAGGGCTGGAGGTGTAGCTTAAAGATAGAACTCCCCGGGTTCAGAGAGAAAGGGGGAGGGGAATGAATATATTAAGTGTGAAGTTGCAGGAGTTAAATTTCATAAATCTGTAATCCCAGCCCCACTATTAACTAGCTGTGTGACCACAAACAAGATACTTCTCTGTATCCGTTTTCTTATCTGAAAAATGGGAATACATTAATATTAACTTCCTTGAGCGACTGGAAATTGAAAATAGATGAAACCTGTAAACAAAATCAGCAGAGTGCCTGTGCCTAAATAAGAGTTTCATTAACATATTTAGTAGGTGGTTTCACAGTACAGGCACGAGAGGGTTTTATCACCTCCAGGCAGCGACAGAGTTATTTTCTCCTCCAGGAAGTCTAAGGAACAGGGAACCACTTTTCTGACAGGAAATGTGGAGGGAGTGAGCAGCGAATCCTTAAGTGTTTGGCAATTCAGATTCAACTGGAAGCCCCCGAATATCTGCTTCAGGCGCCTTCATCCTTCCAAAGCCACTGTGAGGTATTAATGTCAGACCCACTTTACAGATGGGAAAACTGAGGCTCGAAGAGGCCAAATGACTTGCCAGAAGGTATCTAGGGGAAGGACGGGGCTCACACAGGGTGGGCGGGCACCCGGTTCGCGGAGGCCCGCAGAGGGAGGATGAAAAGCGCCCCTGCGCACCACCACCTTGGCGTCCCAGCCGCTCGCGGGCGCGTGGGCAGCGGCGAGACAAAGCGCTGGGGGCCGAGAAGGCCGGAAGCGCGGCCAGGGGAGGCGGGAAGTCTCCCGGCGGAGGGAGCTTGGAGATCGCGACGGCACGTCCCGGACAAGGGCCGCCTCTCTGGGAGCAGCGATTCCCCCCGGGTAGGAGAGCGAGCGTTCTCGGGGCAGTAGATGGAGACGGCGCTCCGCCCGCAGCCGGCGCACGGCAAACGGGCGGCCTCTCTGCCCCTCAGTCTCCGGGGCTGTGAAATGGGGCGCCGGCGGGGCGGGCGGGAGGCGGGGGGCTCGGGCCGGGCGCCCTCCTCCCTCCCTCCCTCCGTCGGGCCGGCTTCCCCGCCGGCACCGCCCCCTCGCGGTTCCGAGGCGCCGAGTCGGCAGCGCGCATGCCCGGGGCGGGGCGCGGGGCGCGGGGCGGGGGCGCGGGCCGGCTCGGGGACGGCGGCGCGGAGTCGGCGGGTCCGCCCGCCAGCCCGGCCCCAAGCCGCCCAGGCCGCTCGGGCGGCGGCAGCGTGAGCCGGAGCGCAGCGCCCAAGCCCGGAGCAGCAGCACCGCTGGGTAAGCGCCGCGCCGCACCTGCGGCTCCCTGCGGGCGCACGGCTGGGACCCTCGGGGTCGCCGCCGCCGCCCTGCTGCCGCTGTCCAGGGTCCTCAAAGCCCCTCCGCTGCGAGACCCGCGCCCGGGGGTGTGTTGCGCGCGCGGCTCGGGCGGCGGGCGTCCGTTTCCCCATCCCTCCATCCCTGGATCCCTCGATTCCTCGATCCCTCGCTGGGGCGGGGCGGGGCGGGGGTGGGTCCCGCATCCCGGGCCCGAACCCCGGAGGGGCCCTGCGGGCCAGGCCGCCGCGCGTGTAGGACAGGGCCGGGTGTCCAGCCTCTAGCAGCTGGCTGCTTTGTTCCGTGTGACAGTGCGGGGGGGGGGGGGGCGCTTCCCGCCACAGGGCGGGGAAGGGGTCCGCCGGCAATGGTTCATCCCCTCCCTGGAGCGAGCTCCAGGGCTCTCGAGTGGCTCCACTGAGCACGCTCGTCATCACACACCCAGTGTGGCACACACACACATACTGCGTTCACGCATGGGTGCCTGGTTCCCTGGTGAGGCCACAGGTCTACACACATACACACACACACACACACACACACACACACACACACTGCACACGCCGTGGCCCTTGGTCATCCCATCAGACTCATACACATGGCCACCTGTGTACCCAACCAGTACACTGAGTGAGAGCCTTGGGTACACACCCAGGCACAGCTAAGCAGTCGCACCAGCCAAGGCATTTCACAGCCGACTCAACTCCGCAATGCTCCCTGAGCACAACAAGCTCACAGCCATCCTATTATGGCCTGCTTGTGCCTGTTCACACCTGCTTATGATGTCTCTCGTGTACCCCTAGACCCTGGAGTAGGCTGCCACCCTTGTGAACACACACCCTATCACACACACACACGCACACTCTCTGTTTCAGCTTGTTGCTTACCCCCACCAACACTAGTCCAAGTTTGCACACCCCTGCACGTCCATTCTTGCTTTCTGATGGATGGATGGATGGATGGTTGGATGGTTGGTTTGGGAACTGCTTCTGGAAGGTCTATCCCTTCCACTACACTCCCTCTCCCTGTACCGCCCCAAGCAGGAGGCTTTACTGCTCTGAAGGGACTAGGAAACAAGGGACAAGGAGCCGCAGCCTAGGATTTTCAGACATATTCACAGATACATATGCCTGCCAAAGCCTCACAAGCCTTTGTCGGGCTTGTTACCATGGGAGATGTTGCAGGTGCCTGGCAGCTCTGGCCCTGACTGGGGGTGTAGAGATGACTCCAGACTGGGAAGAAATTCTAGAGAGAAAGGAATGGGCTAGCCAGATCTCTGTGCATTCACAAGGGCTGCTCTGCCTGAAAGCAGGACACAAATGCCTGCGCACATACCCAGGCCAACTGTCCCACGAGTGAGACAAGGAGGCCATTTGGTCACATATGGGCATACCCACAGGGTCCAAGTGGTCCTCATGACATGCAAACACACAGGACATTCTGCACGTACAGATTATACATACATATGTCAAGCTTTTTTGGGAAAAAAAATTCAGGAGCCAGGTCCTGGCACCAGGCTGCCTAAGCGGTGCAGACCTTCATGGGCAGTCTCTTCTCCTTTGCATACCAGATGAGCCAGCCTGTGCACCTCTGCAGTCATTTCAACCTTCTACCCCAGTTGGGTCTCACTCGTCTGTTTATGCCCAACTGTGGAGCTCATCTGTTTGTGTTCCCGCAGGTGGGTGTATGTATGCAGGGACACTCTTGCTTCCTCTATGGTGTGCCCTCTGGTACTGTTGCTTATGAGATCCACAGGAGCCAGAGGAACCTTGGCCTGACCCCAGAGAACAGAAGGGGGTTTTAAGAGCCAAGTGTTAATGTCCAAGATCTTGGCTGATACAATTGGAAAGAACCCAAGCTTTAGGCTCAGACGCAGCTGGCCTTGAGCCACAGCCTCCCCTCCACCCATTCATCTGACTTTAGTGTCCTCATCTGTGGAATGGGATGCATGCCTTCCTTATGAGATTGTCATGGAGTAGGGATGATAAACGAGCCTGCGGGTTGTGGGCCCAGGGCCAAGCACAGTGGGAAAGTGGTGCAGTTGGGTTCTAGAAGGAGGCTGGGAGGGAAGGAGGTGGAGCCTCAGGCCTGGCCTGCCTCTTGGAGTAGTGACTGAAGAATTTGAGGCTTCCTCTAGAGCCAAGAAGGGCTCAGAACTGTGAGCAGCAGAGCATGTGGTATTGGTCTCTGGGCAGATAGCCCATGTCTCACTGGGAAACTGAGGCCCAGAGAGTAGAAACACCCAAAGTCATGGAGCAAGTCAGTGACTAAGCTGGACCCCACATCTTTCTACCTTCCTAGTTAGGTTCTCAGTCTGTACTCTGGATCTAATCCCATCTCAGAGGTGGAGAACTTTGAGCTGGAACCTGGGAAGCCAGACTTTTCCATTCTGGAAAACCGGGCATACTGCCTGCTGGGCCATACCTGCCTCCCTGAACCCCAGCCTCCTCCTCTGAGAAATAGGAACGTACCACCTGCCTGGCAGGTATACGATGTCTGAACATAATATGTGCTTGACTTGTGCAAGGTCACCTCCCGCCTTTATTGGCATCCAGGTCAAGGGTCAAGTGGCTGTAGGCCAGGAGGGTAACATACATGAGGGGCTGGCTATAAGAAAATCAGCCACACCGAGCAAGGTGGCACACACCTGTAATCCCAGTACTTGGGAGGCTGAGACAGGAGGATCACAGATTCCAAGCCAGCCTCCATAACTTAGCAAGGCTCTCAGAAATTTTGTGAAACTCTGTTTCCAAATAAAAAATAAATTAGGGGGAGGGTATAACTCAAAGGTAATATGCCCCTGGTTCCATCCCCAGCACCACAAAAAGAAAAAAGAAAAAGAAAAACAACTGCAAAAATTCAATGATCGATGGCAATGACAGTCAGCCACAGTGTCTGGGACACCATAGGGAGGGGTAGGAATTGTGACTGATTGGAGATTCTATTCCCATCTAAAAAGGCAGCCCCTGCTTGCTCCAGCTGACTGTTGCTATGCAAAAAGCATGCTGACGTTGTCAAATTTTACTTTTCTTGGAGAGTCTGGTAATCTGATTCTTAACATGAAATCTCCTAATTTTGAATGTTGATCAGTTGACTCCTTTGTTTAAAATTGACTTTTAAATTAATTTATTTATTATCTTTTTAGCATTCTTGGTCAAACAAGCATGTCTAAAGGCCAGATTTGGCTAATTTGCCTCTCTGCTGTAGGCCCTCCCCCTCCCGCCCCCTCCTAGGAGCACAGCTGGGCTCTGACAGGCAGAGTAGATAAAAACAGGCCTTCCATGTACACAGCCCGGCCTGAAGTGAGCAGAGCATGCACGCCCCTCACTTTAGTCCTCACTGCAGCACGAGGGCAGCAGGAAGTGCGCTCTGCAGGGTCCCCAATGAGGAGAAAGGCCTTGCTTACGGCCACAGTGCTGGTAAGTGGTGGCATGTACTGACTTTCTGCCCAGGCCTCACCCAAGAGGAAGGAACTTGTTGGTGGGGCTGGTTGTGGGGACCCCAGGGTAGGACTACCAGGGAGGAAGTGGGAGATTGTCAGGAGCCAGAGCACCCCTCCTATAGCCTTTTTTGACTTCTAGCTGCAGCCTAAGCTCCCCATACAGCTGTGGGGCAACTGTTGAAATCCTGCTTCCCAGAGGAGGAAACTGAGGCAGGCATGGCAAGTCTGCCTTGGCCCTCATTGGAACCCAGATGCTTTCTCTTGCCCATCTGCCTAGTCATTCTGGCTTATAACTTCCTTTTCTACAACCACCAAGACAGCTAAATCAAAGGTCATCAACAGGAGACAATTAGGGTCAAAGCTGATCTACAGAGTGTTTTGTTTAGCCCTCATGACATTTAAAAAATAAGCCAAGCCAAGCATGGTGGTGCATGCTTGTAACCCCAGTACTTGGGAGGCTGAGACCGGAGGATCCAGGTTGGCAGCCAGCCTCAGCTACTTAGTGAGGCCCTCCACAACTTAGTGAGACCCTGTTTCAAAAAATGAATAAAAATAGAGCTGGGAGCCGGGCGTGGCGGTGCACACGTGTAATCCCAGCATTCGGGAGGCTGAGACCAGAGGATCCAGGTTCACGGCCAGCCTCAGCTACCTAGTGAGGCACTCCGCAACTTAGTGAGACTCAGTTTCAAAATAAAGAATAAAAAATAGGGCTGGAGGTGTAGCTCGGAGGTAGAATGCCCCTGAGTTCAATCCCCAATACTGCAAAAAAAAAAAAAAAAAATAGAGCTGGGGGTGTAGCTTGGAGGTAGAATGCTCCTGGGTTCCATCCCCAGTACTGCAAAATAATAATAATAATAGTAACAATAATAATAATATTAAAAATAAGCCAATATTTAAAATACAGAAAATCCAGATTTATGACTTTGCTCAATAAATTAGGAACCTGGCCACCTACAAGCCATGTTCACTTCCCTGCTTAAAACTCACCAGGAGTGTGCAGTGCCCTTAGGATAACCCTCACTCCTCCCTGAGGCCTGGAGTGCCCGCTGCCCTGCCTCCTGCTCCAGCCACTCAGGCCTTTTCTTTTCTTTTTTTTTTCGGGACTGGGGATTGAACTCAGGGGTATTCTACCTCCGAGCTATACCTCCAGCCCTATTTTTTTATTCTTTATTTTGAAACCGAGTCTCACTAAGTTGTGGAGTGCCTCACTAGGTAGCTGAGGCTGGCCGCGAACCCGGATCCTCCGGTCTCAGCCTCCCGAATGCTGGGATTACAAGCGTGCGCCACCACGCCGGCTCACTCAGGCCTTTTCATGTTGGCTCAGGTGTTAACTCCTCAGAGGGGCCTTTCCCAACCACATGTCTGAACCAGAGGCCCTCTCCTTTGTCTCCACAGCATCTAGTATTTGAAAGGATATCATTTACTTGCTCCTTGTTTATTGTTCTTCCCTCAGTCTTTCTGCACTCCTCACTCACTGATGGGTTCCAACACCAAGAACAGAGCCTGGAAGAGTATATATTTGCTTAATAAACGTTGAATTAGAGTGGATTCGTATTTGGTCACAACTGGTATAAATTGAGTGAGGTGGCCCCTTTAAAGGGGCCAATGCTATCCAATTTGTCACAGTCCCCACTACTCCTTTTTGTCTCCCTCATTCTGAGGATGTCAAACGTCTTTAATCATCTCCCTTGATTTATTGCTTTTCTTAAATATTTATTTCTGCTCATACCACAATCAAAAGGCAAACAATGAAGATGGACCCCATCCATACCACTCAAATCCAATGCCTGTCTGACCCCATGGACTGGTGACCTTCTAACTCTTCATATTATGTGGTTGAAAATCAGGTTCAAAGAATTCCAGCCAGACTTCTCCTGTGCTTCAGTTGCAGATGTTGGCCTTGAATCTGAGACCCTCTTGTCTCAGCCTCCCAAGTACTAGTATTAGAGGTGTGCGCCACCACACCTAGCTCTCCTGAGCTTCAGACCTGTCTCTCATTTGACTCTTATACATACCCCCATAAGTCCCATAGGCACCCCAGTTCACCCCCAAACCCAGTGCCCTACCATCCTCTGCAAAACTGTTTCTTCTCCTAGGTCACCGCCTTAGTTAATGACTCTCCTCCTCCCAGCTCTCAAGCTCAAAGTCTGAGGGTGCCAGTGGTAAACAGTGCTGACAGAGTCCCCTTTAAGAACTTGAGCTCTAAGACAGGCACATGCCTATAATCCTAGTACTTGGGGAGCTGAGACAGGAGGATTGCAGGTTTGAGGCCAGCTTGAACAACATAGCAAGACCCTCAGCAAACTAGCAAGACCCTATTTCAAAATAGAAAATAAAAGGGGCTGGGGGTATAACTAGTGGGTAGAATGCCCCTAACTTCAATCTGTAGTAAAAAAATAAAAAAAATAAAAAATAAAAAAAAAAAGAAAAGAAAAAGGAAATAAAAAAGGAAGGAAGGCAGACAACTTGAGATCTAGTCAGGACTCAAAGGTATAAACAGAGAGGGGCAGAGTGTCAGTGAATCTGGTTAGGGGACGAACAAGAGGCATGGGAGCCCAGAGGAAGCTGGAAGGCAAAGAAGGTTCACTAGAGGAGGAAGCATTTAAACTGAGACCTCAATAAGAGATAGCCAGGCAAGGAGGGAGGGAAAGTCCCCCAGCAGAGGTACACAGAGGCTGCAATGGCAGAGAATATGAAGCCAAGGATGAACCAGAGTCCATGCGCATGCGTCTGTGTGGTGTGAGCTTGTGTGTACATGCTTTGGGGTGGGAGTAGGTAATGAAAGATAAATTGCAGCAGGGAGTAGGTACATAGCGGGTTAGAAGCACATTAAAAAGATGAATGTAAGCTGTGGTGCAAGTCTGTAATCTCAGTACTTGGGAGACGAAGACAGAAGGATCCCAGCCTCAGCAACATAGCAAGACTCCCAGCAACCTAGTGAGACCCTGTTTCCAAACAAGTGCTAAAAAAGGGTCTGGGGGTGTAGTTCAGCAGCAGAATGCCCCTTGGTTCAGTCCTTAGTACCATTAAAAAAAAAAAAAAAAGATGGACTTAAGCTGGACACAGTGGTGCATGCCTATAATCTCAGTACTTGGGAGGTTGAGACACAAGGATCACATGTTTGAGGCCAGCCTCAGCAACTTAATGAGACTGTTTCAAAATAAAAATTAAAAAGACTAGGGAGTGTGACTTAGAGGTAGAATGCCCTGTGTTCAATCCCCGGGACAAAAAAAAAAAGGTACAATCATGTACCACAAACCACACCACTACACCTTAGTCAGTGACAGACTGCATACACAACAGTGGTCCCATGTTATAATGAAGCTGAAAAATACCTATTGCCTAGTGACATGGTGACATCTTAGCACAGCACGTACTTATTTGTGGTGATGCTCATGTAAACAGACCTACTGTTTTGCCAGTTGGATAAAAGTAGAGCATATACAAAGCCGGGCGTGGTGGCGCACACTTGTAATCCCAGCATTTGGGAGGCTGAGACCAGAGGATCCGGGTTCGCGGCCAGCCTCAGCTATCTAGTGAGGCACTCCACAACTTAGTGAGACCCTGTTTCAAGATAAAAGAATAAAAAAATAGGGCTGGGGGTATAGCTCGGAGGTAGAATGCCCCTGATTTCCATCCCCAGTACCGCAAAAAAAAAAAAAAAAATAGAGGATATACAATTATATACAAAATAATATTTGATCATGATCATAAACAATTATGTTGCTGATTTATTCAATATACTATACTTTTATGTATTTATTATTTATATGGTATGGGGGTTTGAAACCAGGGGCATTCTACCTCTGAGCTACATCCCCAGCCCTATTTTATTTTTAATTTGAAAACAGGATCTCACTAAGTTGTTGAGAGCCTCGTGAAGTTGCTGAGGCTGGCCTTGAATGTGTGATCCTCCTGTCTCAGCCTCGCAAATACTGAAATTACAGATATACACTACTGCACCCAGCCTTATACTATACTTTTTATCATTATTTTAGAGTGTACTCCTTTCATATATATATATGAAAGCTTACTGTAAAACTGTGCTGTGTTACCCCAGCAGCAGCCTCATGCATCTCGATTTTACCGTGTCTCTTGATTGGATCAAGAGGCCACGCTGAACTATTGACCCATACCATCTAGGTTTGCATAAGTACACTCTATGATGTTCCCACAAAGACAAAATCACTACCAAGGCATTTCTCAGAACATATCCCTGTTGTTAAGCAATGTATGACTACTATGTGCACACATAATCCAAATTCAAACATCACAAACAGGCACACAAAGAAGGTATCTCCCACACTCAGATCCCTGTTCTTACTTCCAAGACGCAGTCACCATGAAAAGTGTCGTGGGATTCCAGCCAGAAATTTCCTCTTTCTAAATACACTCATAAATGTGTGTCTGACCTTTTCCTTGGGATCCTAGAAGATAAGCTGTTGTCTAGGTGGTGTGTGTGTGTGTGTGTGTGTTATACTGGTGATTATGTTCTACCACTAAGCTACACTTCCAGCCCTTTTTATTTTTTATTTTGTTTATTGGTTTGTTTGGTTTGGTACTGGGGATTGAATCCAGGGGCCTCCTACCTTTGAGCTGTACCATCCATCCCTATTTTTTTTTTTTTTTCGGTACTGGGGATGGAAATCAGGGGCATTCTACCTCCGAGCTACACCCCCAGCCCCATTTTTTATTCTTTATTTTGAAACAGAGTCTCACTAAGTTGCGGAGTGCCTCACTAGGTAGCTGAGGCTGGCCTCGAACCCGGATCCTCTGGTCTCAGCCTCCTGAATGCTGGGATTACAAGTGTGCGCCACCACGCCCGGCCATCCAGCCCTATTTTATTCTTTTATTTTGAAACAGAGTCTTGCTAAGTTGCTGAGGGTCTTACTAAATTGCTGAGGCTGGCCTCCAACCTATCATCCTCCTGTCTCAGCCTAAGTACTGGGATTATAGATATGTGGCACATGCCCGTTTCCTGGGTGTTTTTTTCACTCCATTTGTCTTGGGGATCTTTCCTTCTCACTGCCAGCCATGCTCCCATGCCACCAACACACCGTCAGTCTATGTTAGGACTGTCCCTGGACAGGGGCTTGCAGGCCCAAATGCTATGTGCATCATACACCTTGACAGAAATTGGTAACTGTTCTTCCAAAAAGATGACAACTGATGTAATTTCCCAGAAGAATGAGGAGAGTTTTTAGCCAGGAATTGCACAGTTGGATCTACATCTTAGGTCATTCAGTCATTCATATAATTTACTTATTTTATTTATTTATTTATTTATTTATTTTTAGTGATAACAGGGATTAAATTTAGGGACATTCTACCTCTGAGCTACACCCACAGCACAATTTTATTTTTTTTTTGGAAACAGGGTCTTGCTAAGTTGCTGAGGCTGGCCTTCAACCTGGGACCCTGCTGTCTCAGCCTCTCGAGTGCTGAGATTACTAGCGTGCACCATCATGCCCAGCTTCAACTAATATTTATTAGGCACTTGCTGTGTGCATGTCCAGTCATTGTTCTTGACTCTGGGATATAACAGTGAGCACAACAAAGTCCCCGCCCTCCTGGAGCTGGCATTCTGAGAGAAACAAACCATGCACAATGAATAGATATCAGGGACATGTCTGATCCTGACAGGTACTGTAGAGAAAAATTCAGTGGGACAAAGTGGAGAATGCCAGCCAGGACTGGGGAGGAGGCTGTTTTATACAGGATGAGCCACGAAGCACCTCAGGGAGCAGACTAGGCAGCTCTCTGAGGGGAAGCATTCTGGGCAGAAGAAGCAGCTGGTGCAAAGGCCCTGAGGCAGGGGTTGTTCAAGGATTGGTAGCCAATGGGTCTGAAACAGTATAGTGAAGAAGGGCGACTAGTAGGAGAGAAGGCCACAAGAGGCGATGGTCCCAGGACCCTAAAGTTCAGGGTCTTGTGAGCTATTGTGAGTTTGCTTCTATTTGGCATGATGCTTCTACATGGTTCTGAGCAGAATGATCTGCCTTGGGTTTTACTAAGACTTCTCTGGCAGCTGTATTGGGAATAAACTGGATGGGTGAAGGTAATCCAGATGAACGGTTGGGGGGGGGGGCGCTTAGCCAGATTCTGGATATACCCAGATTTATCCAGGTTTTGGATATATTCTGAAGGTAGATCCATTATATTTTGCTGAAGGATGGGACATGGGGTATATGAGAACGTCAAGGGTCACTCTAGAGATTCTGGCATGAGCACTAAGAAGATAGTTTTGGAGCAGGCTTGGGGGGATCAGGAGCTCTGCTTGCCCTGGCTGCTGAGCAGGCAATGGAACAGACTTGCCTGCTGAGCCCTCTTCCTGAACGCTCCTGTCACCGTCAACAGCTCGGGCAGAGTGGAGCTCCCTTTCCCAGTTTCCTGCCCAGCACACCCACCCTGGCCAGTGTCCCACAGGCCACCCTCACTGTCACCCACTGTAGCCAGGTGGTTCCCATCAGTTTTCCTTTGGCTCTCAACTCTGCGTGTACTTTCCATCCCCATGGTCTTCGGCTCTCATCTAAACTGTGGCAATTGCTCAGGGCCTGCTGTCGAGAAGGGGTTGCATGAATGATTGAAGGATTACTCGAATGAAAGATTGAATGAATGGCCGACTGGCCTCCCCATAGGTCTTGCTCAGCCCCTCTCGTCCTCCAGGCCAGCCTCTATTCCTTCCAGAGAAATCTTTGAAAACACACATATCTGACTATGTTCCTTCTTTGACTATAAACCATTCATAGCTCCTTAGGGCCTACAGAGACATAAACTGGTGGCCTACAGACATGTTTTCTTTGGCCCACATAGTGTTTGGAGTTTTTATTTAAATCTTGAATTAATTAACATGTTTAACATTAAAGTCTAGATTCCCCACTTCTCTTAAGGCACTAGAAGAGCTGATACTGCCAGGTTTCATTTCTCCAGGGCAGCACTTGGCTCATGGAGTAGTGGCTCCCCCTTAAGACAGAGCATGCACTCTGCAATTTTCTCTAGTCCCCACCACTCCCTCTTGTCTTATACCCAGCATGCCTCCCTCACTTAAATGACCCCTATGGCCTAGAGGACAAATGTGTAACTTCTGGGCAGTGTGTTGCATGGGGTGGAGGTGACAAGGGGGGTAGACAGTAGGTAAAGTTGAAAGGTCAGGCTGTGGCCAAGTTATGAAGGGCCTTGAATGCCATTTCAAGAAGTCCCACCCAGCCGGGCATGGTGGGGCACGCTTGTAATCCCAGCATTCGAGAGGCTGAGACTGGAGGATCCGGGTTCGCAGCCAGCCTCAGCTACCTAGTGAGGCACTCCGCAACTTAGTAAGACTCTGTTTCAAAATAAAGAATAAAAAATAGGGCTGGGGGTATAGCTCGGAGGTAGAATGCCCCTGAGTTCAATCCCCAGTACCGCAAAAAAAAAAAAGTCCTACCCAGAAGGCCACTGGGCGTGATGAAGCAAGGGAGTGACATTGTTGGCTTCATGTTTTTTATCCTGAGCTTTCTGGACAGTAGGGGACCAGACAGTGACAGAAAAGCTGTGAAGAGGCTGGGCTGCTAGGAAGAGGGTGAGCAGGAGGCCCAGATGGAGGCTGCTCCCCCATGGAGTCACCCCTAAATCTGAATGTTTTTTCTGTGTTTCAGAACCAGACGGCAGCCTTGGGCTCAAGCATGACCATGAGGGCAGATGGGCAGTGCTGAAGACCTAGCCTGGCTCCAGGTGCTTCAGGACTCCAGCCTCCCAGGTCCCCTCTGCTGCCCACAGGATGGAAGCCTGGGTGCTGGGGGCCCGGCCATGAGGGACTGCTGCCCCTCCTGGCAAAAGGCCATCCCTGAATGCCCCAGGCACACCCCTGACCAAAGTCCAGGCATGAACTCTAGACACAGCAACCCCAGTGGGGCTGGGGAGGAAGCCTCCTTCTCTGAGGCCCCCACTGGGAGCATGGCCTGCCCCTCTCCCACCTGCATCCCTCCCCAAGAGGCCGCCACCAGGGAGACATCAGGGGCACACGGAGCCTTGATCTCAGGGACGCTGGAAACCACCTTGTCTGGGAAGCCAGAGCCTATGTCCTTGGTGAAAACTGCTTCCAAATCCTCAGAGAACAAAAATCTTATGTTCTTGGAGAAGATGGATTCTAAGTCCTCAAAACATACAGATTCTACTTCCATGGGAAAGGAAGATGCTGGGTCCTCAAGGAAGACAGAGCCTGTGATCTCTGGAAAAGGAGAGGCTGAGGCTCCTGGAAGGATGGATCCTATGACTCCAAGAAAGGAGAACCCTGGATCCTTGGGGAAAGTAGATCCTGTGTGCTCCAGCAAGGTGGACACAGTGTCCCCAAGGAAGGAAGACCCTGAATCTTTGAGAAAGGTAGATCCTGTATCCTCAGGCAAAATGGAATCTGTGGTCCCAAGAAAGGAGAAGCCCGAGGATTCTGGAAAAGAAGACCCTGTGTCCTCAGAAAAGGTGGGCCCTGCAGCCACAGGAAAGGTAGACCTTGGTTCCTTGGGAAAGACACATCCTGGGCCCTCAGGAAGGGTGGATCCCACACCCTTGGCGGGCATAGATCCCAGATCCACAGAAAAGACAGATCTTGGGCTCTTGGGAAAGCTGACTCCAGGGATATCAGGCAAGACTGAGCTTGTATCCGCTGGAATAGGGGCTCCCGGGTCCTCAGGAAGGGTAGATTCTACACATTCAGGGATGGCAGGCCCTGTATGTATGGGATATGCAGAAACTGTGTCCTCGGCAAAAGAGGACCTTCACTTCCAGGGAAAGACTAACCCTGCTTCCTCTCCTGAGGAAGGTCCTTTGACAGTGAGAATGACAAAAACAGTGTGTGCTGGACAGACGGGTCCCACACCTGTAAAAAGTGCAGATCCTGTGACTTCGGGCAGGGTGGATCCAGTTTCCTTGGGAAAAGTGGACCCTGTTGCACCAGGAAAGCCAGAGCCCTTGTCTCCTGGGCAGGCAGAATGCGTGCCCATAGGAAAGACAGAAACTGCCTCCTCGGGAAAAGAGGACTCGGTGCCCTCTGGAAGGGCAGATCTTACACCTGTGGGAAATGTAAAAACACCATCTTCTGGAAAAGTGAATCCTGCGTCTTCAGGAAAGCCAGACCTGGTGTCCTCAGGTCCAGGACATCCCAGGCCCTTGGGGACAGGGGTTCCCCCACCTGTAGTAAAAGCTGAGGCAGTGACCCAGGGGAGAGGAGATGCCCAATTCTCAGAGAAGGCTGATCCCCTGGTCTCAGGTAGGGCGGACCCTGGGGGCAGGGGCAAGACAGAAACTGCCCCTGCTGGAGAAGTGGACTCTCTGTCTTTAGGAAAGGCCTCCATGACTCCTGGAAAAACTGTCCTGATGTCCCCGAGGAAGGAAGAGCCCATGGACTCGGGAAAAGCAGAAGTCACCCCAGTGGGGAAGGTGGACCCTCTATCTCTAGAGAAGGGGAATCCTGTGAATGCCACAAAGGCAGAAACCAGAGCCTTGAAAGCCCAGGCACAATCTGGGGACAAGACAGAAACCAGGCTCCCTGGGCAAGAAGGTGCCACATCGTCGGGAAAGGCGGAGGCATTTCTGAAAAAGGAACAGCCACAAGCCACTGCGAAGTTGGATCCCAGATCTTCAGGACAGGCAGACCCCATTGTGCTTGGGAAGGTGGAGCCTGAGGCCCAGGGGAAGACCGACTCTGCATCTCCAAGAAAAGCAGAGTCCCCGTCCTCTGGAAAGGTGGTCCCCTTGACTTTGGAGAAGGCCACGTCCTCCTCTTTCGGGCAATCAGATGGCAGACCCTGTGGCTCAGCCCTGTCTCCCCGAGGTGCCGGGAGCAGCGGGGGCCTTGTAAAGCCAGAGCCCGCCCCCAGCGCCGAGGCCTCCAGCCTCCTCGACCAGAAAGACGTGGGGGCCCAAAGAAGCCCGCGTGCGGAGGCCGCAGCGCCCCCGCCAGTGCCCCGGACTCGCGACAACTTCACCAAGGCGCCGTCGTGGGACGCAGGCGCCCCGCCGCCGCCACGCGAGGATGCGGGCACTCAGGCCGGCGCCCAGGCTTGCGTCTCGGTGGCCGTGAGTCCCATGTCTCCGCAGGACGGCGTGGGCAGCCCGACCTTCAGTTTCCAGGCGGCGGCGCGCGCGCCCAGCCCGGCACCCAGGCCGCCATCGCGCCGCGACGCGGGCCTGCAGGTATCGCTGGGCGCCGCCGAGACGCGCTCCGTGGCCACCGGGCCCATGACACCGCAGGCCGCCGCGCCACTCGCCGCTCCGCCCGTCTTTCCCGAAGTGCGGGTGCAGCCGGGCTCGGCGCTGGCGGCCGCCCTGGCGCCCCAGGAGGCGGCCGAGCCAGTGCGTGATGTGAGCTGGGACGAGAAGGGCATGACGTGGGAGGTGTACGGCGCCGCCATGGAGGTGGAGGTGCTGGGTATGGCCATCCAGAAGCACTTGGAGCGACAGATCGAGGAGCACGGCCGCCAAGGCGCGCCTGCGCCGCCGCCCGCCCCTCGCGGGGGTCCTGGCCGTGCGGGCTCGGTGCGCGCCGCGCCCTCGGAGGGCGCTGCCAAACGCCCGCCCGGCCTCTTCCGCGCGTTGCTACAGAGCGTGCGCAGGCCGCGGTGCTGCTCGCGGGCAGGCCCCACGGCCGAGTGAGCTGCCCACATTTTGTACACCCGGGTTTCCAACCTTCTCAGGCTCCCTTCTTGACCCCAGGCCCCTAGAAGGTGTCCCCTCGGTGTGCGACAGGCCTCCAAGGGGCAGACAACCCTTAGGGTCCCCTTCTGCCCAGTCCCTTCCTTCCCCCAAACACAAATGAACACCCTCTTCCCTCTTGGCCAGGAGACCACAAGTCCAGCCCTGCTGCCCCCTCCTTGTGCCCTTACGGCCTTCAGCTCCGCTTCCTCCCAGTCACGCTGGGTGAACAAGGGGACCCCCCACCTCCCACCCCCGAGAGCTGAGGCAGGCTCCTGAGATGGCCAGACTGGTGCGTTCAGGTCTCCAGTGGGGCCAGCTCCCTAGAACTGGGAAAGACTGCATGCAAATCTCTAAATGGTCCTCCATGTGTGCAAGGATTGGCTTGTGAGACCCCTAGCAGGCCGGGCTCTGAGTGAGGCCCCAGTGGGCCTCTGAATGAGTGGGCGCGTGAGTACCCCTCCGTGTAGTGCTGCCCGTGTCTGGGCATCTGTTGCATGCTATTGATGGTTCTTCCCCTACACTGGTCCCCAGCCCCACCTCCCCTCCCACCACACCACTTTCACAGAACCCAGAGAGGATGACAGCCAGGAAGCGCCCTGGGGGCTCTGCTGAGAGGAGACTATGGATAGACGGAGGATCTCAGATGGGACAGGAGGTAGTAGTCAAGCTCACGAAAGTCTCAGGCCAGCAGCAGCCTAGGTGACAGCTGGGCTTGGGTATTGGGGACAGGACGGAGAGCTCACTCTACAACCACAGTTGCCCGTCAAAGGCCACCCTCTTCAGCCCTTTACCCCCCTGTGCTGTGTGCCCCCACCAGATCCTTGTGACCACTCAGACTCCTTGTCCCCACCCCTCCAGCCTCAGTTTTTGGCTACAACTGTCACAGTATACATTGGTAATAAAATCTTTCCCCAACCCAGGCTTCTGTGATTGATGGAAAGCAGAGAGCAAGGGACAGCATATATTACATCTGGGAGGGGAGGTACAGGTAGGTGTGATATCACAGTGCCTCTCTCAGGTGGGCAGGAAGAGCGGGAGCCTCGCTCACAGGTCTGTGGTGTCCAGGCCAGCATTGGTGAAGGACAGCCCCTCCTGCTGCCGGTCACTGGTGCCCGCCTGCCTTCCAGACAGCACCACACCCAGGGGCTCTGGATCCGGCTCCTGGAGACTGTGCTGAGGTCCCTTCTGAGGGGGAGGGAGAGAAGGTGTGAGGACACCCCCAGGCCCTGAAGGAACGGATAGGCCTTCAAGCCCGTGACCAGATGCCTCCTTGGCTGCCCCCACCCTGCCCCTGCTCCTCGTGGAGCCTCATTGTCCTGGCTGTATCCCAGAGGTGGCCATGGCCAGGGCTGATGCAGACAAGCTCAGGTGAAGGGCTGGACCTGGGGGACTCACCTGGCCTTTGCCTGCCTACAGACAGAGCCACATTCTGTTCAGTCCCAAATAATGTCTGGCCGTGTGTCCTATGCCAAGGAGCCAGCCCATCAGAGTTCCTGCCACCTGAACCCCACACCAAGCTCGAAATTGGACAAGGTCCATCTATTACTTGAAATACTCCCAGAAACCCCTTAAGGAAGGGATCGTGTCCCTCTCTTTACTTATGTGGAGACTGAGGCTCAGAGGACTACCCTGGCCAGCAGTAGGGTTCGGGCCACTAGTCCTGCAGATCTAAAGCCTGTCCGTGGCACAGCACTGCCCCTGATTGAATCTGGCATCCCCTTCTGCCACCAGAGGAACACGTCACACCCAGGGTCACCTCTCCTGCCCTTTCTCTTCCCCCTCCCTGCAGACATGCCACTTGGATACATGCGTGCACATGCACACGCACACGCCCCTACAGGAGGACCAGGGCCCTGGGCTCAGCTGCTCTGCCACAGAGGCACCCACAGGGCCAGATCCTTGGCCACCACCGCCCTATCCAGGAAACTCCAAGGGCTTTTTCCAGATTGGGATTGTTGCGGTTCCTGGAAAACACTGACATCTGAGGGGCCCCGGAGGAGTGAACCAATCTTTGTGTTCCACGTACTCCTTGCCACAGATCCCAAATGGGGAACAGTTGGCACAGTGCCAACAGGATAATATCACCTGTTCCCTGAGACCAGGGACCCAAGTTCTGCCTGCTCTGGCTCTGCAAGCTGTGTGACCTTAAAACAAGTCAGTAACCCTCTTTGGGTATCAATGTCCCTATAGGTTACCAGGAAGGGTGGGATCAGATGACCTCTCAGGTCACTTGCACATTATATACGCACATTTACAGAGCTCTTCGGTAAATCACAGCACCCAGGAATTGGTGGAAAAGACCCCACCTGAATCCCACACCAGGCCAAGGGAGAGGAGGGGCAGGTGACTCCTGAGAAGGCTTCATGGCCTTCCTTGGCCTGCCAGAGACCCCAAGACCACCCACTGCTCAGGAGGGGGACTGGAGCCTTTGGGCAGCTTCTCAGAAACATCCAATGTCCTGCCCTCCCTGGACAAAGTCTTAGCTGTTTTCTGGCTTTGAAGCCTCTTCGACCCCTCCCCTCTCTCTCCAGACTTTTCCTCAGAGCTCCTGCCCTTGCCCAGCCCACAGGCCCAGCCCCAGCTCAGGGCCCCTGATGTCACTCCTCCCTGGGGGTCAGCATGGTCTCATCTGGGGGTCTTGAACTCTGACAGGAAGACCAGTCCCTTCCACCTCAGCTTCCTCAGACACAATCACTGGAATTTTTGCCTTACCTTATCTTCAAACAGAGATGGGCCACACCCAGAGGCTGCCTGGAGCAACCCCCATACCCCACCTAGGGGACCCTTCAGAGGCCTGCATGCCAAATCTGCACCGTGACACATCTGGGACCCTGGGCAACATTTTGGTATCTTTTTTTATTTTTTTCTTCTTTCTACTAGGGATTGAACCCAGGGGTGTTCTACCGCCAAGCTATACCTCCAGTCC
>PVLC010027360.1:0-22044 GCA_004027655.1 Graphiurus murinus
CCCTGAGTTCAATCCCCGGTACCGCAAAAAAAAAAAAAAAAAAAAAAAAAGAACAATTTTTAGTGATCAATGTTCATTAATACTTTTATATGTGGCAGAAATGTTAATGCAAGTTACCTTGGGAAAATAATTTTGAAGCTACATATATCCCAAAGGTCTAGAAGTTAATGTGACTAGATTATGTCATGTCATGTTATTTCTCAAGTTATATCTCCTGGAACCTGCATTCTCTCTGCTGTGTCGATTTCCATAGTTGCTGTACATTCCCACCAAAAGTGTATACAAGTTTCTTTTCCTCTACATTCTCATAAGCATTTGTAATTTATTTATTTGTTTGTTTATTTATGTATTTATTTTGATAATAACCATTTGGACTAGGGTAAGAAAGACTCTCAAGGAAAAATAAAATCAATTAAAAGACTACGAGCCATATACTTTGGGGCAGTTTGTTTTATCAACTTACATATTAAAGCTTCTCAAAGAGTAATTGGATGTAGTAAAGTAAGAAATACCTTATTAATTTATGAAAGGTTTTGCATAAGTAAATTATATCAAATCCTTATTACCTTTCTTAGTAACTTTTACAATCATTGCCCTTATGTATAATTTGGTCAACAGCTTCCATAGAATTTAATCTTGTAGTTGTTCCTTCAGCCAATCTCTGATTAATATAGCACAAACCAACTGAAGTTTTGAATAATTAGAGAAGTATAATACCTAAATTGTACTCTGTAACCAGACCCAATGGAATAAAAAAAATGAGCACACCCGTGTTGTTTTGCATTTGGACACACTGCTATTGCTTTGAATTAAGTGACAAGATTGGGTAGCCGGGCGTGGTGGCACACGCTTGTAATCCCAGCATTCAGGAGGCTGAGACCGGAGGATCCGGGTTCGCGGCCAGCCTCAGCTGCTTAGTGAGGCACTCTGCAACTTAGTGAGACCCGGTTTCAAAATAAAGAATAAAAAATAGGGCTGGGGGTGTAGCTCGGAGGTAGAATGCCCCTGAGTTCCATCCCCAGTACCGCAAAAAAAAAAAAAAAAAAAAGTGACAAGATTGGAAAGGAAAACATCACCTTTCAGTGCACAAATATTTTCAGGAGATGGTATTTGCACACTTTTGTGCTGTTTAACATCAATTCATTAATAATATTTAACTTATTTGAAGCTATGAAGTAGACCTTTCAGCATAATATCTCCAATTCAACTAAAGAAAGTGGAACAAAAAATAGCTTTCAAAAATTAAAAATAGTAAAAAGTTATTCATTTAACTTTTAACTAACAGAGCTCTTTGAATTAAAATGCCTCAAAAACCAAGAGGTAATTATTGTTGAGATGCTAGATGTCTGCTGGAGGTTTATTGCTAGATACGTCTTTGGACTAAAAATATATTCAGACAAACATATGCATGTAGCAGCCAGAGTTTGTTCATAAGCAGAAGAATGTATCCCCTTTAGTTTCTTTGCTGCTCCTAACTGTAAGAGTTGTGTACAGTTCTAGTGACTGAGATAACCCACATTCTTGTGTTGACAAGAATGCAACATTCTAAGTAAAGAGGTTGGTCATTAATTAAATATGTTTTTAGAACAGAGCACATTATCGTGTAGACATCTGTTTTCTCTGCTACCTGCTGTAATCTAAATGCCCAAGGGTTAAAGGCAGTAGATTACAAGTTGTGCTGAATATTAGAATTACATAAGGTGCTTTTAAGAATCCCATTGCTAAGGATTAATCATAATGTCTGGGTGCAGGATCCAGGCAGGAGTTTTGTTGTTGTTGTTGTTGTTGTTTATCTCTAGTTGATTCCAATATACCACAATACCTGGAACCCACTTTAGTAATGGTGAAAATCTGCGTAACCATGGTAACACCTCTGGTCATATTCTTCTTAATTTCTGCAGAATTAAAGGAGGTGGGAAATAAAAAAAAAATAGTCGATTTGAAATTGAAATTAGTCAGAGGATAGCTAATGTTCGTGATTTTAAGATTTTGGAAGTTATTAACATATTTTGACAGGTGTAACATTGGTAAATTGCCTTAGGAAACAAACTCAACATGCCTTAAGCATAGGATGGAGAAACTGAAATGGGCCTATTCTAATATCTTTACTCATAAGGAAGTGAAGATAATATTTTTTGGGTGATTTTGAAGAAGATTGTATCTAGAGTCTTTGGAATAGATACATGGAGTGGGGCTTTAAAGGAAATGACCATTCTAAAAGTTAGGCTATAGTATTAAGATCGGCCTGTGGTACAACAGTTTATTAGTCAGTAGATTTTCAATTAGCCTTTACTGAACAGAAGCCACTCCAAAATCAAGTGCCTTAAAATATTAGCTGATTATATATCTCACAATGCTGTGTGCTGGCCAGAAATATGTTTTTGTTTTTAAAAATCTGGAATGACTGAGCTAACCTCTACTGGATTATGCATGCATTTCTAGCCATCTGGTAGGATCATTGATTGCTGGATGTCTAGGAAGAAGTTACTCACTTATCTGACAGTTGGAAGGCTGTTGACCAGGCTGAAAGAGTTTACTGGCCCATATAGCAGACTAACCCAGACATATTCTCATGGATGTAGCAGCTGCCAAGGAAACACGAACAGATGCTGTAAGGACTATTGAAGTCTAGGCCCATATTGGCAAATTCTCACTTCCTCTAAGTTCTATTGAATGAAATAAATCAGGCTCCAATTTAAAGAATGAAGAACTAAATTCTATCTTTTTTTACTTCAAGATTTACAAACTTACACTACACATAGATGAGCAGAGGAATGTTAAAATGTTGCTACCCTTATTTGCAATATACAACCATAAAAAAGTTTTATTCACAATCACGAATTTCCTTTTTAACATCATTTTAAAAAATAACTTAGGCATAGTATGACTCCCACCTTCACATCTACCATAACTATGTCCTTTTTTAGTCTTAAAAACCATTTCATTTTACTTTTCCTTTGAAAGTCCTTAGGGCACTTGTTTCCACTAATATGGATGTCTTTCCCTCAAGCTTAATATAAGCACAACAATACTTTATCCTCAAAGTATAAGATGTAGAAGTGCAAGTACTCAGCTAATCTGAGCCTAGTGAATATGACATATTAAATGAGTGGTCTCTGTATTTGTAAAACCATTGTTATTTAGGCAACATCCTTTCCAATACCCTTATCCACTTAGTGTAGTGTGGTGATTTATAGAATTTCTGTTCAGAAATGCTAACTTGTACAAGCGAGACTGCCTCCAATGTAATGTTTCTCTTCACCAGTTTTCTTTAGGATTTCTCCTCACTAAGAAAGGGGTTGAGTAACTAAATCCATATAATCCAGTTAAATAGATCACAACCACTTGTAGGAAGAAATGCTGTCTTGAAAGACCTATTGGTATACTTTATCTTAAAAAAAAAAATTTCTTTCTCCATGGAGTTGGCTAGGTTTGATTCAAGGACTTCTGTTATTACTTTGTATACTATGTGACAGCCAAGATATGTACACTCACTCAAGATGCAGATTTATATTAAGACAGAATGATTAAGAGATACATGATTATGTGCAAAAGCAAGTTTTCTGGCATAAGCCATGTATTGCAGGCAGCCTTGGGGAATAACACCCTGTGATCTCTACCATCTGGCATTTATGGTTTTCTCTAATCATCTCCAGTGGGGCATGGGTTAATCCTAGCAACATGCTTCTAACAAATTCAATGCTACAAATGTGATGGCATGTCACTTTTGTCATTATCTTAGAAAAAGGCTATAACTTCCACCACTTTGGATGCCTTTCTGGCTGGCTCTTTTGCTTTGCCTGAGAAACCAGCTGCCATACTGTGAGCTCTTTGTATAAAGCCCCATGTGGTGAGAAAATGAGGGACACCTTCAGCCAACTGCCAAGGAGGAACTGGGTTTTAGTGAAATGACCAGAGAAGAACTAAATCCTGCAAACAATGCATAAGAGAGCTTGGAAGCAGATCCTTATTAGATGAGCATCCTGATGCTAGGATAACCCTAGCTAAAGGCTTGCCTGAAACTTCATAAAAGGTCTTTAGCCAGAGGCACCCAGTTGAATCATGCTACTTCTTAATTCCCTAAGAATTATGGTAATTTACTTTGTGGCAGTAGATAACTAGTATCCTAAATTTACCATAGATTTAGTATCTGAGATCATTAAACATATTAGAACCAATAATATAGTTATTATTTTTTTAATTATTCTTTACACTTAGCTCTATTTGGAAAAATCACTGACAGAAGATCAGAATAGGGTTCAGATACTTCTTAATTTATTCATATTTATCTATTTTATGTTTTATTTATACATATGAATATATTTACAGAATGTACAATACATATTAAATAAGTATATACTTATATATATGCATATACTTATGAATATATAGATCTGTTTGTATGTATATATGTATATATATATATATATATATATATATATATATATTTATATCTAAATATATTCCATAGTCTGACCATGATGTGTTTCTATGGAAAAGAAAATCAACAGTCAATAAGAAATATTATTTTCTGTACACTACCCTCTATCACGGAAGTAGTTTTCCACAGATTTATATCAGGATGCATAAGAATTCTTATATTAAACATTAGGGACTAATAATACACAGAAAAATACTGTTTTTTTCTTTTAAGAAATTCTCAGCCGGGCATGGTGGCGCACGCTTGTAATCCCAGCATTCGGGAGGCTGAGACCGGAGGATCCGGATTCGCGGCCAGCCTCAGCTACCTAGTGAGGCACTCCGCAACTTAGTGAGACCCTGTTTCAAAATAAAGAATAAAAAGTAGGGCTGGGGGTATAGCTCGGAGGTAGAACGCCCCTGAGTTCAATCCCCAGTACCACAAAAAAAAAAGAAAGAAAGAAATTCTCTTTCCTCATTTATATTGTGAAACTGATGGTGGGCTCCAATGCTTTATTCTGAATATCTAAAATTGGGAAAAGTACTCACATGAACCTAAGTTAACTTGAAGATTCCATGAACATTACACCTTAGAAGGCCTCAGCTACCTCAATTGTAAGGTGGGTTTAATATTAGAAATACATATTCCACATTTATAAATGAGAATAATGCATAATATTTAGAGAGTAAGATTAGTACACACCTTACAAAAATAATGTTTGACGTATTTGAAGGGTGGAAGTTGATGTTTTTCTTTTTGATCAATTGAAGTCTTTACCATGGACTAGCCCAAGAAAGATGAGAGAAATAAATCACTTAAAGATAGGATTATTAACTGAGTGAAGAATGTCTCCTTAGTCAAAGACAAAACTTCAGGTTGCCTATAAATTTCTTAAAATTGTGTGCAGAATTATATTCTTAGGTATTGGTGGGAAACCAATATGTGTGGGTGGTCAAGGGAAATGTACATCATTGTCATTGGATTCTTAAAGTGTTTATGGTCAAAAAAAGTTAAGATGTCCCTTTATGAAGAGCTATCTGGACAATTTCTATTACTAAGAGTATCATAAACTACATGCCTAACTTTTTTCCTATAAATAATCTAAGTAATACTGGGTAAGTTATTAAAGGTATATTTTAGTTGGAACTATGACCAGATATAAAAAATAAAGAAATATACAAAAAGTTAGCAACTGCAAAAAAGGTGGATCTATATATTATTTTCGAAGGATATGATCATAGATATTCCAAAAAATATTATTTGAAATATCCCCAAACTAAACAACCCAAATGTTTATAAACAATAGAAAGCAAAATGTGTTTTTATTATATAATTGTACGAATAGATATAATTTAAAATAAGCTAAATAATGTGATACAATTTTTACAGAAAGTTCAGAAACCAACAACTTTTGAGCAAAATAATTTTCTTAAAGATCAAGAGAATTGCTACCATCAGAAAGGTAATTGTTACCTTCAGAAAGGGAACACTGGGGGAGGGGGTTCTAAGGTGTTGTGGTGCTTATAATAGGTGATTTTTGTTATTACCAAATTATACATACATACATAGTATACATGCTTTACTCCTGGGCATGATTTCTTTTTAATTTTAGATTAATTTAGTAGATATTATGATAAAATTAAAAACAGATAATGAACTGAAATGTAGCTCCAATGAAATTATCCATGGTAAAGCAATATGAGTAAGTTTATTGAAGAAAAAAGAAATTCTAATTAAAATTAATTACATTTTTGAAGGGGAAGTGTCACATCTACACCCCAGTTATGCCAGGCTAGTGGGGCCGATTATAGACATATCAAGGAAAGTGCCCAGAGACAGCATGAAAGACACATGCTTTATTGGGAAAAACCTACAAGAGATCAGTGACTATTTCTAGAAGAGTTCGGTGGTGACAGAGAGATAGCACCTCCATGCCTCATAGAACTTGCCAGGCAGAGCCTCCTTTGCCTCATGGTATTTTGCCCAGTGGCAGTCAGTGGGACAGGTGACAGGGATCCTCTCTCCTCAGTGCCCTCAGTTTTGCACCAGTCCCCACTCAGAGAGGAGCTTGATATGTTAAGCTTCAGCAGTACTGACATCATCAGCACCAACTTGCTTAGCTTGCTTGTATGACCAGCATCCCAAGGAGCAACTGTTCTGGCAGTCATGCAAGCAAGTAGCTTTCTATAGATAACACTAGCTTGCCCTAGTTTCTAGTGTGCATAAAAGAAAGCCAGTATTTTTCAGGATAATATGTATCTAAATTTTCTGGCCCAGGCTTTTTCTCATTGCTTCTTTAACTTGACAAAGTTTTGGGGAACAGAAAGGAGATATTCAGAGGCATGGTATTTTATACCCCCTTTTCATTTATGATTATACAAACAGAGAGAAAGGCACAGAATGAATATTTGGTAAAAGTAAAGGTTGAGAACTTCACAGGAGATATTAAAGATAGTAAAAATCAGCTTTAGGAAATTCAATGAGTCCCAAACAGAGTGCATAAACTAGGATCCAACATCTAGGTACATCAAAGAGGCACTCTACTGTGATGGTAATAAAACGCTTAATTATGTCTTGCAGGTATATTAGAAGATATGGAATGTGCCAGGGAAGTTAAGAAAGTAACAACTAGAAGGTCTGGAAAGCAGAAACTGGAGAACCTAGGTTAAAGCAGAAAGGTCTATAGTTTTCAAAAGATCATCTAGAAATGGCCACAACTCTCAGGAATCTATGAAAAAGTTCATAAGAACTATCAAAGGAAAGAGTTCTCAACTACTTACTTAGAGGTCTTTCTAAACCTCACATACTGCCCAACTCATATTCACAGAGGAAAGTGAGTTTTCAGAAATGCAGTTTCTCTTTTCACAGAAGACAATTAAAGAAAGAGACATGATAACAAGTTAAAGCAAATAATCCAGCACACTGTGTAAAATTCTAACACTTTTATATGATAAAGGGATTATCTTTATGATCTTGGAGCATATTAAGTCATAATAATTATAAGCCACAAAATTTGACAAATTATACAATTTTAAATGATAAAATTTTTGAACGTCAACATATGCCAAGTTATGTACAGCCACTACAATATTTGGAATCCAGTATTCAGAACACATGTAGTTGAACAGGAATTAGTTATCAAATATAAAAAAGAAAACAGTCCACAAAGATGAAAACCTAAATGGCCAATAAGCATTTAAAATATCATCAATCTCATCTAATACAGGAGTACAAATTAAATCCACAATGAGATACTATTTTACACTCAACAGTTTTCCAAAATAAGTTCAATAATAAAAGTATTGCTTAAAGCAAACAGAATACCTATTTACTCTTTGGAGGAATATAAATTGGCAAAACTGAAACAGCATGAAAATTTAATGTTTCCTAGTCAAGTTAAAGATTGACACTGACTTACTCAATAACCTCCTTTTTAAAATACATATGCCCTAAGGAAAATTTCATAAATGTTATACAGTAAAGATATTTAAGATCCTTTGTAGTAGCATCGCTACTAATCACATACACACACACACACACACACACACACACACACACACACTTTTAAAAGGTAGAAATTGACTAATATTGAAATGAATTAAAACTACCATGTGTCTATGTCATGAAATACTGTTATGCAACTGAAATTTGTTAAAAATTTCTATTTGCAAAAATAACTTATTAGTGAGAATATAGTTAATTGTTTTGACTTTTCATATTTCAAGGTTGCTCTAATACTTCATAAATTCAATAACATTTTCCAGTATGATATATGTTTGTCTATGGGATAGTTACCCAATCATGGAGGGAAATCCCTGTCCCAATTTCTGTATGATCTTAGAAAGGAAGAACAACAGTTAGACTGAACTAGAAGATATAATCTCTCTTGGATTTAGTTCAAATCAGTATAATAAAGTATCAGAATCTGAGAAGTTTAAATAGACATTTATTTCTCATAGTTTTGGAGTCCGGGAAATCTAAGACCAGGGTGCCAGCATGGTTGGTCTCTTCTCTGATGAAGGGCCTCTAACTTGCAGAAGGCTGTTCTCTCACTATAGTCTAATATGGTGTAGACACACAGAGTTATGGAGAAAGCAAACACTCTGGTATTTTCTAATAATGGCAATAATCTCAACATGAGGACCCCAAAACCATGACCTCATCTAAACTTAACTACCTCTGAAAGGCTTAATTTTCAAATACTGCCATATTATGGATTAGCACTTTAGCCTAAAATTTAGGAGAGAGCACAGTTTAATCCATAATCTCACCTTAAATTTATACAGCATTCTGAAAACAAAACAAGTGCATATACAACATTAAAAGTACCCTGGAAAGTATACAGCACAGAGTATTGGTGCAGAAACATTTTGAGAAGGATCAATTAATATTATCTAACCATAAATATGTATTGAGCATTTGATATGTAGTCATATGCCAAGCTAGAGACTAATGAAAGAAATAAATAGGAAAGAAGTAGGATTTGAAAATCTTTGACTATAGATGTGACACACTAGAGCAGGAAAATGAATGAATGTATAGAGGCAAATATGGTTTGGAGATCAAGTGTGCAAAATTAATCATAGGTTAATTTCAGACCCCTGGTCTTTCAGCCTAGATCCAGGCCAATACTTCAAGTGTGTTTCTTGTTTAGTAGATTCTTCGTAATTAGCCATTCCTATATCTCTAGCATTGTTTTCTTCAAGAACAACCATTTATTGTTCATTTTCTTCTCTTGATGGTTGCTAACACTAAGTACAACCACTTATTTGCCACTTGGACCACCCAAATTAGGGTTTCAAGAACTTTCTCCTCACGGATCCCTTCTCTTACCCATATCAACATGTCTAAATTCCATTTATGAACTTTTCAGCTGACTTAGGGTTTTATTTTAGCTGATTATTTACCAACAACGATCTATCTCCCACGTGTGCCTTTGTCAACAGTGTTCTGTTTTAACACTTCAGTTTAAGTGCCACCTATTCTAGGACAGCTTCCCAAATCAGGTTAGGCTGAGGTTAAGCCCCCTGTATTAGTCCTGGTGATATTTAACTGGAACACTTGACAGGCTTTCTGTTCCACAATATATCTGTAGAAATATTTGTTGAAAAATCAAGGTAGGTTGAAAATAATCAAGTAGAATGAAACTGAACTTAATTAAATCGAAACAATTGGTTCTTTTTAATAATTGAACGCCAGACAGCCCATAAAGAAAGCGATGTATTTCTTTGCATTTTCAGATTGTTCTCAATACACGCATCTCTAATGGAAGAGCTGCAGAGAATATTCTACATATCATCAGTAGAAAAGTTTGAGATGATTCAGTCTTAATAGCTACATTCATGTACAGATAATAACACTGTCAAGTAAGTGTCATCTTTGACTATGAAAAAACAGAATTCTTTAATTCCATAGTAAAAAATAGGATATATTTAAAGCTAGACTAATAGGCTCTGTTTTTAATGGGCCAACTTGTATTCAAAGTTAATTGGATATTGAAAATCCCAACTTATGTTTAATATGTATCATTTTTCACAAATCCCAAGATAAGGCCACAACTATTTAAAAAATGACAAAACTATACATTTCCTGAACCATGGGTTTTTAGCAATCCTCATTCCTGCAATAAAGCCTTCTTTTGAAAATGTTCAGTCTCCATTTAGTTTACAGACAATGCTTTTCTTTCTTATGTAATCTACTTAAGCATATCATCATTTAGTACATTCTTCTCTTCTTAATACCTGGCCACTATAGAGTAAGGATTATTGCAAAGACACATTAACTAGAAAATTATAGGATTGATACTTGGATTGGAGAATTTTTCTCAGTTCCTCTCCAATTCAAAGATTGTATAATATATCATCTAAGATTATTTGTAAACAAAAGCAAAATGATAAAATCTGTATGCTATAGACATCATTAGAACATTCTGTTAGTTACAAATTTCAACTTGCAACAGTAGAGTGAAAATAAGTCCTATCACAACTACAAGCACTAGTATGTAAGAATCAATAGAGTAAGCAATATTTGCTCTGCATTTTCATACGGATTTATTTCCAAAATCTAGCCTCCCTTATTGACCTCCCTTGCTTATTTGAAAAACACACACACAGGCATACATATATAAATACATACACACTTTTAAGAAAAATAATTAAATCAGTTTAATAGAATTTCAATTGACAATCTCAGAGCCTTAGTTTGATTTTTTAGTTTTATAAAATGAAGGTTATAGAGAGAGTTTATAGTGGAAGATAGTTACTTGCTATAGTTCATTATTTTATTGGTTTCATCAGCTATTTCTTGTTGAGTGTTTATTATGTTTCATGCTTCTATCCGAGGTTTTCCTCACATTATCTAAGATAATTCTCACAAATATCCCACAGTTACCATATCAATTGATCACATTAGGAAACTAAGGTTTGGGATGTTAATTTATATGCCTAAATTCCCATAGTTAGTGATGACACACAATATGACAACAAAGCCAAGTCTGGTTCTATCCCATGATTAGCAGAATAGGAATGACATCCTAAATTTTCTGCCTACACATTGTGAGTTTAGCTCTTGCACAATAGTCAGAAGTTTCTTTTCAAGCTTTTGCTTCTATACTTTGCATTTAGTAAGATTCATAAAGTTGTCATATGGCTAAGTTTATCATCTCTATCATTTTAGATTCACATGTGTTTAAAGCATTGCCAATGAAACACTGCATGACTTTATTTCTTTATTGTCTCCTTCCTTCCTTCCTTCCTTCCTTCCTTCCTTCCTTCCTTCCTTCCTTCCTTCCTTCCCTCTTTTCTGCCTATTACCTTTCTCTTTCTCTCTCTTTCGTCTCTTTTGTTCAAGAATTGCCATTTCCACCATATTCTAACTCATTCTTAGATCTATTTTAATCATTGAATCAGATAATTTTAGAAGTTCAGCTCCCTTATGTTATCCAAATGAAGCACCAAGATATATATTTTTTTAGTTTTAAAATTCGGAGAGAAAACTTAAAGCTGCTGTGTTATTTATGTCCCTTTTCTACAACTGGTGTTATGTAACAATGCCTAAGGAAAACCTATATTCATTACACTCAGTCTTCTTTAAATTTTTTCCTTACCCTGAACATATATTTCTAAACATCATACAATGAAAGTAACTTAAACTTTTGAGGGACTTCTAGCAAGATATTTTGCACCATTATTTCTCTTTAATTCTAAATATAAATATGGGTGAATATGCACATGCATACACATTTATTTTATGCCTTAAGGTTATTTATTTATTTACTTATTTATTTACATGATGCTGGAGATTCAACTCAGGGCCTTCTTCATGTAAGACGCATGCTTTGACACTTAGCTACACCCCTATTCCCTAATCTATGCTTTAAAGACATTTTTAAATGTTTGTAACTATATAATCAAAAGCATTTTTCATTAAATATATCCCTTTTGTAATTAATTTTTTCTTGTCAAAAGGGCAGGAATTCAGAAAAAGATCCAGAAGCTTCACATTTTAACCTTCTTTTCTCAGAACACAGAAGTCTGGAGATGATAAATGAATCATCATATCCACCATACAAGAGCATCTGTGTAACTGTATAGTCTTCTAAATTCTCAAAAAATTTAAAGAGTCAAATATTTAAACATTCTCTTATACTTCCATGCAAACTAATTGTGTTGGTTACCAATAGTTATTCCTTGTTATTCCAGGTAATTTATGCTCCTTATTGCTTCACTGTATTCCAATGTACTATCAGTGTCAAAAAAGACACAGGTCTCCTCTGGGGAACAGTATGTGAGCTTTAGTGCAGTGATTGCACTCTTGAGGATACAGGATGATGCTGGGCATAATGCCACTGCTGTGGTCAATGCTAGCACAGTGGCCTCAGCTTTCCCTCCCTCCATCTCTTTTCCTTTCTTTTGCTTCCCTTCTCCCTCCCTCCCTCCTTCCCTCCCTTCCTTCCTTCCTTTCCTTCCTTCCTTTCCTTCCTGCCCTTTCCTTCCTTCTTTCTGGCACTAGGGATTGAAACAAATGGCATTCTATCTATGAGCTATTATTTTTCCAGACCTATATTATGTTTCATTTTGAAACAGGGTTTCGATATGTTGCTGAGGCTGTCCCTGAACCTACAACTTCCTGTCCCAGCTTCCCAGGTATTAGGATTACAAGTGTGTACCACCATGTACAGTCCACTCCCTTTTGTTAATGGGCTGATACCACTCTTAGTGGCTGCCTCTCAGATGCCATGAGAATGTTGTGAAGAAACAATCATGGTCATTCAATGAAGTCAGAATAAAAATCATAGAAAAATTCCAACATTTTATGTAGCTTTTTAACCTTCAAATATTAAAAATATAGGGGCAACCTATAAACAGATAGTTGGCTGAAGTGGTGTTCCTTGATTTTGTTAGAAATTCTACCTCCGAGCTATACCCCAAGCCCTATTTTTTATTCTTTATTTTGAAACAGAAACAGGGTCTCACTAAGTTGCGGAGGGCCTCAAGAGATAGCTGAGGCTGGCAATGAACCCGGATCCTCCAGTCTCAGCCTCCCAAATGCTGGGATTACGAGTGTGCACCACCGTGCCTGGCTCTTAGAAATTCTTTCCAAAAGCTCCCCTTATCTCCATGTCAACTATTCCCAGACATACTGGCCACCATGAATTCTCATGTATAAGATGTTTCCTAAGTTAGATATAATTTAGGTTGAGATAGAAACAAGCTAGAGTGTTATAAATAGCAGTCGGTAGGAAGCACAGAATATTAAGGCTATGGTCAACATGGAAAAAACCTTTTGAAGGTCAATGTATAATAAAATATTCTTCTAGTTTTGAATTACTTTTGAGGAAAAAGTTCAATATCTAACTTTATACTCAGTGTAGAAATGAAAATAATCCTAAACAAAATAAGTATGTAACTCAGCCAGATATTAAAATAGAGCACAATTAACATTGTTCTAGAAATGCCAAGAAGATTTAATATCAGTGAATTAGCACTTAACCCAGTGTCTAGCCCATATTAAGCACTCAACAAATTTCAATCGGCTGTTAATGTTATTACCATCCCTGAATATACGGTATCATTTAAATAAATCAAAAGAGGATATTAAAAGAATTACCTCAGCAAATATTAAGGAAAATCTTTATAAAATCCAACATTCTTTGATAACAGCTTTTAGGTAATTATTTAATAATGCAAAATATCTATTATAAGTCAATGTAAACATGATCATTAAACATGAGGCATTCCTTTTAAAACCAGAATAAGATAGGGATGATAGTGTACACCACCATTTCTTAACAGTTTAAGTTATCAGGTAAATAAAATTCTAATGAATTTCAAGATATTTTCAAATTAATATATGGAAGGAATATTGCATTGTAAATGTTTAAACATATAAATAAAAATACAATGCATAAAGTAGTAAAACTCTGACAAACATAGGGGCACATGAGAGTACTCAACAGATTTTTGAATGCACATACACACTTTCACATATATGTGTGGTTTTGTATGAACAGAAACAAAATGGATGTTATAATACCATATAAGCCTAGAGTTTCATTCTTTAATGTTGTTGAAAATATAAAAATATGATGAATAAAATATCTACTATACATATCATGCTAAAATTCTTTATTTTGTCTTTATTTTTTATGGTACTAGAGATTGAACCTAGGGAATATTCTATCTCTAAACTACACAAACAGATCTTTTTTTTTTATTTTTGTTTTGAAACAGTGTCTCACTGGGTTGCTGAAAGTCTCTCTATGTTTTCTGAGGCTGTCCTCAAAACTGTCTCAGGCTCCCGAGTACTGGGATTATATGTGTACACCACCATGACTGGCACAAAATTAATTCTTAATTATATGCATTGAATTAAAAAAGGAAAACTGAATGATATTATAAGCATTTGGGTCCCAAAAGAGAAGAAACACACAACTTAAAGTAATTTAATGGGGCTTTAACAGAAACACATTTTATAAACTTTTGCATCAGTATAGAGAAATTCTAAAGGTTAATAATCTAATCTTGACTTCAATAAATGACAAGAGGAGAAATTACAGAACACCTAAAGTGTCAGAGTATGCACAATACAGAAGACTACCTCAATTTCACACCAACTGTGAACTGAAAGGGTCCCAGAAAACTATTTTATGTTTGATAACTTGTTAGAAAGATCCACAGACTCACTGAGAGCTACTGCACTCTGTCATTTATTACAGGTAGAGGAGGGGTTTATAATCAATTTGTTGCTGAATGAAGCAAAATTGTACATGATACTCCAAAATCAAAACAAAACAAATCTCCTTGACCTCTTTGTAGATTTCTGGGAGCCCTCCAAAATTTAATAAAATTAGGTTATATTAGTATATCATTATTAATGTGTAAATTTTTGTTGTTGTTGTTGCACTGGAAATTGAACTCAGGGGGACTCCACCTCCAAGCTATACCCCCAGCCCTATTTTTTATTCTTTATTTTGAAACAAGGTCTCACTAAGTTGCAGAGTACCTCACTAGGTCGCTGAGGCTGGCCATGAACACGGATCCTCCAGTCTCAGCTTCCCAAATGCTGGGATTACAAACGTGCACCACCACACCCGGCTTAATGTGTAGAATTTGATAGACATATTACTGTGATGTTTTACAAAAAATACACATAGAATTAGTAAAAATAAAGTAATGTTTGTTTTGTTTTATGTATTTAATACCAATTTTTATATTATTTTTCTAGGTGAAAATGAAATAAATTTTATGTATTTCACACCAACTTTTATATTATTTTTCTAAGTGAAAATGAAATACATTTTATGTATTTAATACCAACTTTTAAATTATTTTTCTAAGTAAAAATGAAATAAATTATAAAACAATAAATAATTTAATAGAAAAATGAATATAGATAGACACACATGTATGTGTGCTAACGACATATACTCTTTGGCCCCAAAAATATTTCAGTTTTTAAAAAATGATTTTGTCATTCAGATCATATTTATAAAGCTGAAATAAAATAATAGCATTCAGTATCATAAGTATAAAAAACTTAATTCCTTATATTTTATAAGTTTGAGCATAAATTAGCATAAACTTTCTGGAAAGCAATCACTTAATAGGAATAAAATAAATAAATATACGTGTGCTTTGATTAAGCAATTTCATTTTCAGTTATTTATTCTAAAGAGTTCATCAGATAATGTAGTAACATTAATTCATTCTTTAACATTTACATCTATTCTTTTAAGTATGATTACTGAGATATAGCAATGAATAAGAGAATAAGGTCCCTATTCCTCAAGAACAATTAAATTAATGTTATTTAAGATTGCAAACATCTATTAATTAAATTATTGTATAAATAAGATGGAATTAAGTATTTAGAAAACATAAAGAGTATTACTAAATATAAACAAAGTATATATTATGACTTGTTACATAAACACTAGAAAAATACTGAAATTATATATTAAGGGCTTTACAGTAATTATTGCTAATTGCTAAAATAACTGGAAAATATTGTTTTTCTTTTCAAGATTTTCTATTTGTTTTGCAATAAGAACAACTAAAGCAACTTTTATAATTAGAAACAAAATAAAATTTATATTTTTGTAATGGTTTCCTAAATGAAGATACTTCATTTAATACTCCTTTAATAACAAAACATGTAATGGCAATATTTACAAAGTCTCTCCCCATATACAAAATGTGAATGGTGAACATTGCCAAGGTAGTTATTGAGAAAATCAAATATTTCATATAATTATATCTAAAAGCTTAAAGGTATTCTTGTATAGTAGCAATAGTATGCATTTTCGACAGAACAAGTTTTACTTTTTTTTTTTTTTTTGCGCTACTGGGGATGTAACCCAGGGGCATTCTACCTTGAGTACACTCCCAGTCCTATTTTTTTTATTCTTTACTTTGAAACAGGGTCTCACTAATTTGCGGAGGGCCTCACTAAGTAGCTGAAGCTGGCCGCGAACCCAGATCCTCAGGTCTCAGCTTCCCAAGTACTGGGATTACAAGGGGCACCACCACGCATTCATTTCTGTATGCCCTTTGACAAGTTAATTCAGCAGTCTGCTTAATTTCTGCACTTATGATCTAGGACTAATTTTAACTCCTTAAAAGCTTTATTCTGAAGGATTAAGGAACAACATTGCTTGCACAAATTATTTTAATTACTCATTCTTACTTTGTAGAAAATTATAAAAGAGATTTTAATTGGCACATAATATTTGTACATATTTGTGTAATACAATATGATAATTCCATACATGTATGCCATTGTAATGATCAAATAAGGGTAATTAGCATTTTCTTCCTCTCTGCTATTTATAATTTCTATGTTGTGAATCTTTGAACTCATTTCTTAATTATTTTCAGGCATATAATAACCAGTTGTAAACTATAGTTACCCTACTTTGGTACAGAACACTACTCTTAATTTCTCCTACCTAATTTTCATACCTTTTATCCAAACTCCCTCTTATCCCCCTTCCTTTCTATCTCCCATAGCCTCTAATGACCACTTTTCTTATCTCAATTTCTATGAAAATAAGCTTCCACAAATGGGTGAGAGCATGCAGTATTCCTCCTTATGTGATTGGATTATTTTCCTTAGCATAATATACTTAAAATTCATCCATATTTCCACAAATTTCAGGATTATATTCTTTGTTATAGCTTAATAGTATTTCATTACATATATCTAGCACATATTCTGTATCCATTAATGCATTCTTAGACACTTTGGTTGACCTTTCCATCCATTTCCCTGAAAATTACATAATTTGTTCTTCTTTATGGCTGACTAAAACTCCATTGTGTACATATCCCATGGGTTTTTATTTTTTATTTATTTATTTATTTATTTTTTGCAGTACTGGGAATTGAACTCAGGGGCATTCTACCTCCGAGCTATACCCCCAGCCCTATTTTTTATTCTTTATTTTGAAACCGAGTCTCACTAAGTTGAGGAGTACCTCACTAGGTAGCTGAGGCTGGCTGCAAACCCGTATCCTCCAGTCTCAGCCTCCCAAATGCTGGGATTACAAGCATGCGCCACCACGCCCAGCTATCCCATGGGTTTTTAAGCCATTCCATAGCTTATCAATTGTGAATTATACCACTATAAAAATAGATATACATCCATTGTTTTGGTAGTTTGGTTTCCATTCTTTTTACTAGATACCCAGGAGTGGTATTGCTGGGTCATATGGTAGGTTCATTTTCATTCTTCCGAGGATGCTCCACACTGTTTTTCAAAGTGGTTGCACTAGTTTGCAATTCCACTAACAATATATTAGAGTTCCTACTTCTCCATATTTTCACCAACATTTGTTGTTGTCTGTTTTTGATGATTGCCATTCTAATTGGGGTTAGGTGAAATCTCAAGGTAGTTTTGATTTGCATTTTTGAACATTTTTTTCATACATTTACTTGTCATTTGTATTTCTTTTTTTATAATGTTTATTTATTTCATTTGCCCACTTTAAACTATTTTTTTCAGTGAGTTTCTTGAATTCTCTGTATATTCTAGATATTATTCTTCTATCAAAAGAATAACTGGCAAAATTTTTTTCCCATTCTGTTAGCTCTCTGTTGAGGTTCTTGATAGCTTTCTTGGCTAAACAGAAGCTCTTGAGCTTAATGAAATCTCACATATTGATCCTCTTTTTAATTTATTGTGCCTTTGGGGTCTTGTTGAGTAAGTTTTTACCAATGCCAATGTGTTGGAGTGTTGGTCCTGTTCTCTCTTCAAGTAGCTGCAAGGTCTTTGGTCTAATTCCCAGGACTTTGATCCATCTTGAATTGACTCTTGTTCAGGTGAGAAAGTGGGGTTTATTTAATAAACCTGCTATTCACATTGATATACTATTTATTTTTATGTTTCCTGTGGCTTGTGCTTAGATTTTTATTCAGCATGAAAAAAAATCACCACCAATGATAGTGGAGTAGTGGTCACTGGAGGATAGGAAGTTTAAGATAGAGGACAAGAGAGAGGTTGGATAATAGATATAAACACTAGATGGGAAAACAGAAGTCTAGTGGTCTATAGCACAGCAGAGTAATGATATTCTACAAAAATGTATTATATATTGTATATTTGAAAATAGCAAGATGAGTTTAAGGAATAAAAGCACATAGAAATATTTTACTCACATAACCTCATGACTGCTGTAATTACACACTTAAACAATATTAAAAGAAGAAAACATCATCCTACAAAACGCTTCAAATCTTGCACTTCCAACTTTATTTTGCATCCAAATGGAGCTGTCAGTATTTTAATGGATTTTTTCAAGCTAAAAAGTCTGAGCAGAATTTACTTTTTCTTGAAAGCATTATTTCACTTTTAAATCAATTTGCTTCCTAAGATCTCAGAGTGACCCTCTTGATCCTCTTCCTTTAATTCAGGAAATGCAGTAACTTTCTGTTTGGAGACACACCAACAAGGAAAGATAGAAATAATACTATCTCCACTCTCTACTTTTTGAATAAGAACTTATCTGTAGTGTTTCTTGTGCTGGTTTTGACGAGACCAATGATTACATAGAAAAGAAAATAGACATAGAACACGGACTTCAAATAAAATACAGTAAAATGAAGATTAATTTAAAAACATATGTTTATATATGCTTTGTACATACAGTAATTTTTATAGTCCATATAAATGTTAATTGCATGTACAATATAATTATGATTATATAATATATAATATATATTAAGCTATATATCACTTAATAGCAACTATTAACAAACAGTAGTATCAACAACAAAACCTTTATCTGAACTGCATTATTTAAGAATTGCTTGAAAGGATCTTTTAATAAATGAGAAGACAGCGATAAAGACTCAAACTCTGGTCTGGGTTTTAAAAAGGGAACAAGAACAAAACAAAGTTAAATGGTAGTTTTTGCTTTTTCTGTTCATATACACCAATTATAACCGGATTCAGGGCTTTTCTATTCATACACACCAGTTGTAATTTGGACCAACTTCTGGGATTGAATACAAGTCATGTTGGACTGTTAATAAGTCAAGCATAGTAAGTCTTGGCTTACCTCATCTTTGTTTTACTGCCTCTATGTATAAAATTGTTAAATGGGGTAATTGGAATCAGGCAACAAAACTCACTAGAAACCCATGCTTCACATGGAAAAAATATTGCATATGAGGGAAAATGTCAAATCTTGTTTCAATATATATTAACAAGGTATTAAAAGGATAAACTTTTTAGAAAAATGAAATATTCAGAAAACTAAAGAAAACAAAACATTTGAGAAAATTCATAGATGGAGAATAATATCAAAATATTTTATAACTTCAAGCTCCCATTGATATAAATGTGATAAGAATAATTAACTCCAAAAAAAGAAATAATTAACTTCTTTGCTCCTGTCGTTTCTCAGTGACCTCATTGTGAACAACACACCTACACTGTATTAATAACATCTGGTATTTTTATACTCTATCTCACCCACAGGTCTCAGAAATTACAAGAGAAAACTAACTAGTAAGTCACCTCATTTTTGTAACAGAATTTCAAATCCAGAAAGGTTAAAACTGCTGAATATGAAGGTTCCATGCACAGTAGGTCAATGTCATCTTTGACCTATGAAAAGTAAGGCCATTCTATTGTTACAGGCTATAAGTCCACAGCTCAATAATGGTTTAATGACCCCTGAAAGAAAGAAAGAAACCACTAGTAGCTGAGTCTGCCTTCCTATATTGCTTAAAATAATCCTCAAAAAGAGGGATAAAAAGGAAAGCAAAATAAAAAACACTAAAAGCTAAACAACAGAAGCCCATAATTTTATGTTTGCTAATAATTTTATAATCCACAAATATTAAAAATGCGTCTCTTAACAACTCCACATTCTTTTAAAGAAATGAACTATGGGGAGTCAGTGGTGTAGTTTTGTTGTTGTTTCCTATCCTTTTCCCTTCCAACTGAGTACAAGCTTAACAAGGACAGAGACATTTATTTCTTTTATCGCCAACTCTACTCTCAGATACTTGCACATAGAGAGTAATAAAAATCTCTTGAATATTGTTGAATAAATGAAAATAGAGAATGAAATGTAGAGCTAAGAAGGAGGCCTTTTGACTGATGTATTTCTGAGGTTTTGCCTCTCTATCTTGGCAAACATAGCCATTTGATAAGATGTTAATAATCTCATATCTTTTATGATTCATCAAATCAAGAAATCTTCCTACATACCTCTTTGTTTGAATGAGAAGTGAACTTCTATTATATGAAGCTAATGAAATTGTAGAGTACATGTGTTACTGCAACTCTAACATTAATTATCCCAATGTAACACACCTAAGATTGGCCTTCTATAGAAGCAGGCAGGGGAATAAACAGCATTTTAGTATGTGCTTCATAAATGTTTATTTTTCGTAAACTTGGGTAAAATTATAATCCATTGCTATCTTGTTTTCTTTGTTGGTACTAGGGATTGAACAAAAGGCTGTTCTACCTCTATGCTACACCCCAACCCCTTTTATTTTGAAACAGAGCCTCACAAAATTACCTCATTCTTGTCCCTAACCTGTGATGCTCCTGTTTCAGTTTCCCCAAAATTCGAAAACTAGAATTATAGGCTTATACCACTGCATCTGGCTCATTCTTTAAAGTTCATACTGTTTGACCTTTGTTAGAACTTATCTCCCTTCTTTCATTTACTGTTTTTTCTTCTCTTCCTCAGTATGTCAACACTTTACAGTCTCTACGTTTTCTACTTTCAGTGCTTATTTGCAAGATCTTCACAAACTCAAATTCAAGTTTAAGTGCGATCTTCTCAAGAGTTTGTGCCCTACTAAGTTAAATGAACATTCTCAATTACCATTTAGAATTAGAGTTGTCATTTCTAATTGTCATACACTTAATCCCTATAGTTATATATTTGTTCTCATGTTTGCTCTGTATATACAGTTTGAGTTTCTTGATGGCAGGGACTCTTATTTTTTAATCTCTGTATTCTGGAAATATAAAATAATAAGTGTTGCATAGAAGTCATTCAACATATGTTTATTCAATGATCAATAAAGCAGTAAGTTTGCAGAAAGGATAGTATATGAAGAAAATTAAATTCACAGCAAGTATATTTGAGATGATAATTGAATACTAATATGTTTATCAAATTTAGAAGTCCTGAAGGCACAACATTTCAGGAAGACTTAATAGTAACTAACTGCAAAGTCCTGAAGGTTGGAGTCCACGTACTGTGTTCCAGAAAAACCAATGAAGTCCACAATACTGGGGAATAAGAAAGAGCATTGCATTCCTTACCCAATGTATGCCTTTGCCTGGGAGAGGAAAGCTGGTTCTCCCCAGAAAATAGATAGGAGTTATATAATTAATACCACCACAGCTAGTGTGGGATAAGTATACAAAGGTTCGTCGCCCATGGCTTTCTTGCTAACAATACCCAACCTGGCTCTAGGCCCAGAACCTAGAAACTTTTACACACTGCCTCAGAATAAGATGTTCTCAGATATGTTATTGTTTTGAAAAAATGATTTCATAAAAAATATATTTTCCTTCAATATTTAAACAAGACTTTTATACATAAATTTTTTAAAAAACTACTTTCAGGACAGGTCTACTGATGAGATTAGCTT
>PVLC010027361.1:0-21944 GCA_004027655.1 Graphiurus murinus
ACCTCCAACTCCAACAATGAGAAATCTTGCTCCCACCCACTTCATTGTTCAGTTCTGGTATGCTAATAAAGGAGTGTCAAAATTGTTAATCCACATTGTTGTGTGAAGCAACTCTATCAATAAGAGTAGAGTGCTTTCATATAGGTTGTTTTGCCTTCGATCTTACAGATTCCCTTAATTTCCAAAGTTACTTAGATCATTTGCTATCCTAGATTGGTCATTGGGTTAAGTTTGAATAAGTTCTACATATAAATGGTGTGATGACTAAATGTATATGTCTTTTTGTGAGCAACAGGCTGCAAGGTCCTAAAACAAATAAATCACATCTCACACAATTTGTTTTTCCACAATATCATGAGGTTTACTCAACATTCAAAGGTTAACACACATGGGAACCTTTCAGGAAATTATCTAAGTTAAAGCTAACTTTGGATGCTGGGTGGCTCTTTTGCCAAGACCAATTAACTATGAATGAGCATCAAACAATACACTTCACACTAGAAAATCTAACAATTTAGCTCAAACAAGCATTCTAAACAACATACAATTTCTAAAACTTAAAACACTTCAAATAACCGGCAAAATAACATAATACAAAGAAATAGGGAGTAGGGAATCACAACCAAGTCAAGGACTGGAAAAGGAAATTCTGAAGTTGGCCCAGGTGCAGAGAAGTCTGGAGTCATACTGATCCTCCCTTAGTGAGAAGAACAGGACCAGAGCAAATCCCTGGATCAGAGTCATACACATGGAAGGACTGTTGTGGAGTAAGCAAAGCTCAGTGCATTGCTCATTGGAAAAGCTATCCCTTTATAGGGTTTCTGTGGGTGCTCTCACATATCCTTGGCAAGCTCATCCAGGTTTATCAACCCCTACCAGACTCCTGTCAGAATCCACAAATGTATTGATGACATAAGTCCATGAGAGGTGAGAAGGCATTTTATGATCCAAGGGTCCATTGTCAGCTGCAGCACATACATGCTGGTCTGAGCCCTTTGCTGACATGTCCAGATAGGTTGTTTGAGTTGTCTGAACTATGTGCTGGCATGTCCGAACAGGTTGTTTATGAGTTTCTGAAATTATTTTTATCCCATCCTCTATACTTGCCCCTCCAAATTTATATGCTTAAGGAAAGCCTAACCTCCAGTTTAGCTGTATTTGGAATAAGGGGATAACTAAGATAAATGAGGTCATAAGTGTAGGCCTCTGTTATGGTGAGATATAGAATGTTCCCTGAAGAGCTCATGTATTAATGATCAGAGTTGATATAAGTAAGTCATGAGGGTTGTAATCTCATCAGTGATCAGTAAATACATTGTACTCGATTTACTGGGTGGTAACCTAGGCAGGTGGGGTTTGGTTAGAGGGAGTTGTTCCCTAGGGGTGTGATCTTAGGTACTCTACTTGTGTTTTAATCCCCTTGTTTCCTCACTCTCTTGCTTCTATCTCCCAGGATATGAGAGCAGAGCCTTGTTCTCTTCATCCCTCTACTTTCCACCACCATTCCTTGAGTTCTGCAGAGCCAGCCTTATATGGACTAAACCTCTGAAATCTCTAGAACTGTGAGCAAATAAGTCTTCCTTCCTCTAAGTTGTATGTGGTCAGGCTTCTTGGATCACAGCAGTGAAAATGCTGACTGAAACAGGCCCTGATCAGTAAGATTACTGTCTTAATTAGAAGAGATACCATGCACTAAGGAGAGGCCAGGTAAGCAGAGTGAGAAGGCAGAGTCTACAATCCAAGGGACCCAGGAACCACCCTTGTTGAGTCCTTCATCTTAGAATTCCCAGGCCTACAGACTGTAATAAAATAAATGTCTGTTTTTTTAACCATCCCAACCTGTGATACTTTGTTATGGGAATCTAACCAGGTAAATATGCATAATTTCTAATATTGCTTTGGTGTTATTTCCTATCCTGATAATTGTATTATGATTGTAAAATATGTTAACATTTGGGGAAGCTGGGATAATATACTATTGCTCTATGAATTACTCTTCTAACTTTTCTTAATCTGAAAATTATTTTAATTTTAAAATAAAAATGCTTTTTAAGAGAGCTAAAATCATAACCAGATAACAACATTCAATTCTGAGTACTATTTTAGTTATTTTTTGTGCTTTTAGACAATTTTTATATAATTGATCTAATAACATTTATATATGGAGCAATTGAGCCTATCCACAAAACTCTTCCTCATGCACTCACCTCAGACAAAGAGGCAAGTCACTGAAAACCAGTTAACAAATTATATGTTTGTAAATGAAAATATCAGATCCTCACACTTCAAAAGTCAGATCACTGTCAGTGGCTGCTATCCAGGTAAGAAATGGATGTCAAGTCCCTCCTCCCCTATGTGATCCCCAATGATCTTATATTGACAATCACTATTCTGGTCATGGAAATGTTAGAATTTCCACTCCAGGACCTTTGCACAGAATCTGTGCACAAAAACAAACCAAGAAAAGAATGCTGAGAGTAGCAACATAGACAACAGAGTTGGGGAAGCTTAATCCTTGACTAAAATAGATACTATGTCTTGCCAAAATTAATGAGTATTTTATTTCTATTCCCTTTTTCTATTGTTCTCATTTTCTTTTTCTGGTTACAACTCTTACATATGTCTCATTTTCAATATTTCATGAATGGGCTGAGTATCTGTGCTATTTATTTTTACAAAGTATTTTTTTTTAAAGTATGATGATTGAAAAATGTCATTTTCATTTTGATACAGTTATACAGTTATGGCAACCTGCTAAGCTAATGAAGAATGTTTAAATATATCTGTGTAACTTTATTTATCTCTAATAGGAAGATGATAATAATTGAACCTTAGGGATGTGACAATTCATGGAAACAATCCAAGGAAAGTAAGTTGATAGCACTGTGCCAACACATAAGCATTCAATGAATGTCAGGCATTAATGTCATTGTTTATTCTTAATATTTTCTTTATTATGGCTATTTAATCAGTTGTGCAATTATTTCTCAAAGAATTATGCTGTCAATTTCATTAAATATAAGTGTGCATTATATCATGAAGCAATTAATGACAGATAATTATCTCTATTTCTCATCTTTATTTATTTTTGAAGAAAAATGTTAGCTTTTATGCTTTGAAATAAACCTTAACAATGTTGTTTATCTTTATGATAAACCTTATACAATGTTGTTTATTACTAATATGAATAATGGAAAAATATTAAATAGTGCTGCTATGATACAAATACTCTGATACTTTACAGTATTACAGTACATTGTTAGTTTAAATAAAATAAATATGTCAGTAAACTTAAGCTCTTTATGGACTTCTTTGTTTTATTATATTACTTTTTCATATATAAATCAATTCTTTCTTTTTTAGATAATATCATGCTTTGTTTTTTCTGGTAAGGGGAAAAGATTATTGTGACAATATAGAATGTAACTGTTTGGTATTTCTACTACCTTCTAAATGTTGATCTTTTCCTAAAGATTTCTCCAAACAATTCCTGTTGAAAATATATACAAGTGCAATTTTCACTGCAGTATTTTCATTATTGTATTATTAAACAAATATTACCTCAGTTTGACAAAGGCAAATAAAACATGGAAGTGCATAACATTTTAAGTTTGTGGGAATTACTAGATACTTGCAGAAATCTTGTATTTATCTACACATTAATTACTCATCTGAAAGCATCAGATTGAAATATTCACTTTTTTTCCCCATGGACATTGCCAAACATCTGTGTTTCAGCCAGCAGGTGAGTTTTGTTCTGCTCTGTTTCCATCCTGGAGGGTTCATCTCTCTGGTGAATTGCAACATTGGCTCTGAATGCTAAGTATTGTGTGCACAAGTATATGTAGTTATTTCCATAATACAAAAAAACAGGTATTAATTCCAGTATTTGCTGTTAAAAATACCCAGAAAACACAAACAAAAATAAATTGAAGCTAAATATATAATTCAAAGTCATATATACATATCTGTCAAATATAAAGTATAAGTATACATGATTATATATTATATATAAATTTGAAAATAGAAAATATAATATAAATTGAATACATGTAATTGTAAATTTATTAGCAAGAATCAACTACAATATACATTAACAAATATATACAATTTAAATATATAACTCTATTAGAAAATTAGTAACTGATAAATTCCCCAAATAAACATTATAAAATGAGAAGATAATTTAATATCAACTTGAAAATTGAATATTATTTTTAAACAAGTAGATTTTTTAAAGTAGTGCAATAAGATTTCCATGGTTGAGTTGAAGCATCTTTGTGAGCATTTTTCCCCCAGCGGATGAGAAATCTCTTTATGAGTTCATAGCATAATGTTGCTAAATTTAGTGTGAGTTCACTGCAGGCCCAAAACCCTCAAGCTCAGCACTCTTACAGTTTTTGCCTCTTCAGTAGCTAGCAACACAGGCATATGCCATTGTACCCAGCTATTCAAGTTACATGTGTAACAGGGGGAAAATTTTATTTACAACTTCCAATGAATTTTAAAGAAGGATTCCTAGTAGCTTCAGGCCCTTGTTCACTGAGGACTATCATGGGCTTTGGCCAGCACGTTTGGAGGTGGAAGCTGGGGCAAAACAGAAATGCTTTGCATAATAATTGGGGTGAGGAAGATTCGGAAATACAGAAATAGAAAGCCATTAGTTTAACCCCTGTGGACAGAGGAGAAAAGAGCAATGCCCATTAGCGAGGCAAGTAGGAAAGAGGGAACTTGGAAGAGCAGATATGACTGTTTAATGCTTCAAATTAGTTTGCTTTCCTGTGTGCTCAAGACAAACAAATGTGACTAAAGCCAAGAAACATGACATATGAATTACCTGCTTAAATTCCAGGTTTAAAACATCAAAGCTGAATTGTCAAGCCATGTCATTTGCTCTCATTGATGGAGCATCTAGTTTGTGCCTATGAGCACTGTGAATTATAAGTTTGTTCATAAATTACTAAAAAACATTTTTAGCCAACATAATTTTCCAAGTATATATATATATTTTCCATATATATATATATATATATATATATATATATATTACTATATGTATATACAGTCAGTCTGTAAAAAGGACATGCTGGAGGATGGTGTTTTTAAAAACAGTTGGATATGTACACAATGGAATTTTACTCAGCCATAAAGAAGAACAAAATCATTTCATTTGCAGGGAAATGGATGGAACTGGAAAACATTATGCTAAGTGAGATTATTCAGTCACAAAAAGTAAAAAATCGTATGCTCTCCCTAATATGTGGAAGTTAGGGAGAAAGTGGGACATAAAAGGGACTCTAGACAGAGAAGGAGAAACCTTAGATGAGCAAAGAAGGTGACTTAACTGAAGGTGTTGTGGGGAACACCCTAATGCACATGATGTACTTTCACAAACATATCAAAGTCAATCACTAAACTGAACTTGAGAAGGAGGAAAGGTGAGGGAGTGGGGTGGAAATTGGGGAAGGGGTTAAATGACAAATGTGTGCATGTATGCCTTTACCAGCTTGTACCTAACAAAGATGTATGATTACAATGCACCAATTAAAAAAAAAAAAAGAAAGATATTCATCCTTTAAAAAGAAGGAAATTCCTGTCATTTCCAGCAACAACCTAGAGTACTTATACTGAGCGAAATAATCCTGACACAGAGAGACAAATACCGCATGAGCTCGCATGTGGAATCCAAAAAAGCTAAACTCATACAAGCAGAGTATAACGATGGTTGCTAGGGGCTGGGTGGGAGAAGACATTGGTTTGAAGGATCCAAAATTTGAATTATAAAGATAAATACGTGCTATAGATCTATTGCAAAGCATCGTGCCTAAAGTTAACAGTAATGTATAGTATATGTGAAAATGATGAGGTAGAATAGGAAGAATAAAAGTTAGGTAGGAAGGAGACACTGGGAGGAAAGGAAAAATATAGTCTTAAAATCTGGAGAGTTTTAAGATAACTCCACCCCTTGGAAGTTTCTTAGGAGGTCCCACATCCTAATCCCCTGAAGCCCTGTCCCCACCTGAGATTCAGGGCCAAGGACACCTGAGATTCACAGCCAAGGTCAGATCCATCTTGAAACCTGAGGAAGAGGAAGATCCAACCTGGAACACCCACCTATCACCCACCTATACCTGAAGAAGGAGGAGGTCCAGACTTCTTCTGTACCCACCCCTCTTAAAAGTTTATAAAAAAGGGAAAAGCCCCTTCCTTGGGCTCTCTCGCCCTCTCTCACTGGCTCACCCGCCCTTGCCCGCATGGTCCGGGAGATCTCCACTTACCTGTTTTCCCCGAGTCCCTGAATAAAGACCTGCCTTTTGTTCCTGACTGGCATGTGTTAAAATTCTTTTTATCACGGAGGCCAAGGACCCATGAGTGGGACCGCATTATCCCATGACAAAACTACTAAGACAGTAAGTCACCAGTGTTCTCACCACGATTTTTAAATTAAGGCAAGTCTTCTACTTATGCCTTTGTCATTTGTGTAATTAAACAAGTGGAAAAGCAAAAAAAAAAAAAAAAAAAAAATAGTTGAAGCTCTTTTGTCTCCTTTTCTCTTTCTAATATTTCAGTCTGCTACAGACTAAATTTGTATGTTTCCCAAAATTCATATGTAGAAATCTATTCCCCAAGAGGATGGCATTGGGAGGTTGGCTGTTAGAGATATGATTAGTTCACTAAGGGGAATAGTGCCCTTTTAAAAGACGTCCAGGGAACTCCTTTGCCTCTTCTGCCTTTTCAGGACACAGAAAACAGCTGAATGTGAACCAGGAAGTGGGCCCCTACCAGACTCAGAATCTGTCACACACCTCCAGAAATGTGAGGAAGAAAATTGCTTATATCCCACAGGGTTCATGGTATTCTCTTATAGCAACCTAAAAGAACTATAACACAATCCAAAGGTCATTAGGAGGTGCCTAGTAAAACAAAGAGTACATGCTGAGATGTGTGAAGAAGCACAACTGGGAAGGAGGGTGTTTCTGAGAGAAGATTGAATCTGCATTTGGGTATCCACATGGGAGAGTGACTATATGGGTTAGGAGGGTGCCCATGGGAAGTGGCCTGATGTGTGGTTCAGGGGCCCACTCAGGCAACAAGGATGTACACAGAGGAATGGCCCAGTTCAGACAGTCAGAAAACAAATACAATGATAAAAACATCCAGCCCAGAGTAGTTCCACTGAAGTTCTGCTGGGGACAAGGGAAGGGTACATTCTCAAGGGGACCCCAGAAGATAGGTGCAGTCATTTGAGCATCTGCCTAAAAGGGTACAAGCTCCTGAACAGAGTGAGGAGCATTTTTCTTGCTGGTGAGTTGCTCAGAGAAAAGGTTGTGACTGGGGAGGAAGAGGAAGGCATCAACTCAGGGCAGTGGGCCTGAGCAGTATGTTGGTTTTGTGCTAGTAAAGATACCTACAGAAAGAGTTTAGTGTTCTGAATTAGAGGAAAATGAAAGTTCTTTAATTTTTATGACAATAATTTAGTATTTTGAAGTACATCATATTGCTTATTTACATTCTAATATTTTATGTCTTCTTTAAACATATACTGATTATCTACTCTTTTTTTTTTTGCAATTTATATAGACTGTTTTCTTTTGTCATCACAAGAATCCTTTTTTACAATTTCCATTTTACAAATGACAAAGGTGAGACCTAGAGAGAAAGAAGTCATGAACTCTCTCCTCAAAAAATCAATGGAAGGCAGATACATGGAATTAAGTGCCATACTTTTCAAAATGTATTAGTAGAGCTATAGGTTAATTTCAACATAGGTGTCATATAGAAGGCATATATGAATTCTGCAAAATATTTTAAATATATTATGCAAGAAGCTGAAGTTTTTCTTTAAAATAGACATTTGGGTAAGCACCATAAGTAAGTTAAATAAAAGAGCTGCTTTACTTGATGAATGGAGGTTCATGATCCTCAGCATGTGAAATCTATATGTGAAGTTGTTAAAATGCCTGGCTCTATCAACAGAATAAGTTTTCAAGGATAGGATCCTGGCATCTATAGGTTTTAAAAATCCCACAGATGATTCCACTGTGCCCCAAATTTTGCTGCTGTAGTTTGAGGGAGCAGTGGAGGTAATCACTCAACGGAAGTCTGGAAGATGGTGAAGGGAGCAATATTAGAGGATGAGAGAGCAGATGAAACTAATGAAATGGTCTTCAACATGGAAGCCAGCTTTAATGAAGTTCTCAAAAACTGAATTGGTGATGTCAATGTATTTTCTAATTGATCCAAAAATATATTGGTAAAACACATCATCCTGGCATTCTCAAATCACAGATTCTGTGTGTGTGTGTGTGTGTGTGTGTGTGAGTGTGTGTGTGTATGTTTGAGAGCTTGGAGGTAAAATACATCTTTGCATGTGTAACAATGCAGTTAAAACAAGATCAACAAATTAATTGAATCAGTCTTCTGGTATTAAATGAATCCCAAGAAAATTGATAGGTAAATTGTTGTGGAGTATTCTTTACCTTTGTTTGAAAGCTCTGAATATTCAATAGAGTTCTCAACTGTGTCAAATGATTTGAATGTACTTGCTTGTTAAATGTTTACTAAATCTGATATAAAGGCAGATAAATAAATGAGTAAAGGACCTGACAATTATAACAAGTAAACATGGAGTTGAATGGAATATTAATACTTCACAGCAAAACCTGCCTCATCTATCAACAATTATGAGGATAATCTTGGGTAAGTAATATTTTTATCCTGGGTAAGTAATATTTTTAGAAGTCTAGGGAAATTACATTTAGAAGAATGACCAAAAAAGTTATGCCTGTTTTATTCTCATCTGCATCTTATCAAACTTTGATTTTGATATATATAATGTCAGGTATATATATATATATATCCTGGGTAAGTAATATTTTTAGAAGTCTAGGGAAATTACATTTAGAAGAATGACCAAAAAAGTTATGCCTGTTTTATTCTCATCTGCATCTTATCAAACTTTGATTTTGATATATATAATGTCAGGTATATATATATATATATCAGGTAACCATTTCTAAAAGATGATGGAAAAACTAATTCACAAGAAACTAAAAGCTTAAAAGTATTGTTTTTAGAATCAGATAAGCTTGAGTTTGAATTGTAAGATGTAACTGTGCCATTTGGAAGCTGCATACCTTTTAAAAGGGATTTAATATTTCTGAGTACAGGGTTTTTATCTTTAAAATGTGTTAGATATAGCACTTACCTCTGGATTGATTCAGGGATTGGATTAGTAACTGAGGCACGTGAAGTGTTTAAAATAGTTCCTAAACATAGTCACTTCCAATAAATATTATGCAATTATTATACTAATTTAACATGTAAAATAGAGGATTTGGGGTGTTAACACAGAACTCTGACTTGGAATATACTGTAAGATGACTAGAATGTGCTAATAGAGTCAAGAAAGTAAAATCAAATTGACAGAAATCAGAGCCTTCTATTGAGTGATCTTATAAGTTCTAGAGATAGAACTCATACTATTTTTTTTTTTTTTTTTTTTTTGCGGTACTGGGGATTGAACTCAGGGGCATTCTACCTCCGAGCTATACCCCCAGCCCTATTTTTTATTCTTTATTTTGAAACCGAGTCTCACTAAGTTGCAGAGTGCCTCACTAGGTAGCTGAGGCTGGCCGCGAACCCGGATCCTCCGGTCTCAGCCTCGGGATTACAAGCGTGCTCCACCATGCCCGGCTAGAACTCATACTATTTACATTTTGTTTTTCTTGAATGTTTAGATACTTATAAAAATGAGCTGGGCCTGTTGGTGCATGCCTGTAATTCTAGTACTTGGTAGGCTGAGATTGGATGATCACAGGTTCAGCAACAGCCTCAGAAACCTAATGAGACTCTCAGCAACCCAGGGAGAACCTGTTTCAAAATAAAAAGGTCTGAGGGTGTAGTTTGGAGTTAGAATGCCCCAGGGTACAATTCCCAATACCCTCCCCCAGAAAAGAAAAAGAATGACCATTAGTAGCACAGAATAGGAAAAAAAGAAGCCTATAACCTATGAAGGTTGAAGAAAATTGTTTTCTATTATGTAAAGTAGGGGAATCTTCAAGATATCTTTGAGAAATAGACTGTCATGAATCCCCCTCACCAAATTCATAATATTATCTCTACTGGATGTTTGCATAGGCATTTAAACTTGATATAACAGATCTTGTCTGGCTATTTCTAATTTTAATTTCTCTTATTGACGTTTTAACTGTTTTGTTTGTGTATTTTTAGCACAGTTCTGTGTATTGTGTTTGTGTATTTTTAGTATATCATTACATGATGTTGAACAAAATAGGTATATTTTTCCTTCATGAGCTTATAGTCTAATATGTTAAAAAATATTAGAAAATTAAAAAAAAAATACAGGTTGACATTTTAAAATGATTATGGCTAACATTCCTGCCCTCCAGAGGTTAATTGTCTCCCTTCCCTCCTCAGAGATAAAAAAGCACACTACTGAGGGCCTTTATGAGTATAGCTTACTTAATCCTATCTGAAAGTTTGACACAACGGATTCTGGTCATCCAATTGCACAAGTGAATTCATGATTCTAAAGCTCACTAAAAGGTCCAAAAACACAACCACCATCCTGTCTATAGTTCATTTAAGTGCTCATTTAAGCAAGTGTTATGTTATGGATTCACTCAACTGGAAGAGGTTGCCCAACCAGATTGATACATAGGTATTTTAATCTGATTTTGGTCAGAACTGATAATTTCCTAAACAAGAAAGATTTTTTTTCCTGGGCTAATATTAGGAAGGCTTGGGGGAAAGAGATGAGAGAATAACTATGAAAGTTTACAAAACTGCTCATTTCCTAAGATCAGTCTGGAAGTTTAATGACATGGTGATGTCAAAGAAAAAAATACACCAGAGAAGGTTGAATAGCCAAGACAACTGTATTCAGGACTATTGCAACAAGGGTAAGAATTGGAACTTAACTCTGCTCAAACAAAAATGAGAACATTTTTTTTTAAGAGTTGCAGAGGAAGAAATCTTAGGGGTTGTGAGATTGTCAAGAGGCTTTAAAAAGATTTACATCTCAAAGAGGAAGCTGAAAAGTTTACAATTTTTCTAAAGCAAATGCTCTAATCTTTGGAAGAGATTTATGTGAAAAAGAACATTCAAAGGTACTGGGCCTAGGGCAGAAAAGTTTAATTAGGTTAAGGGACACAACTAATGTTCTTTTAGTGGCAATGATAGAGAAAGGTTTTCAATAGTAAAATTGGCTTCCTTTCTTGAGATTCTATAAGGAATCTTATATCTCCTATCTTAAATCCTGATAGGAGAAAGGTCATTTTGTGATTGTGGTTTAGAACTTAATTAGGTCACCCTTAAAGAATGTTTAACTGCCAGAATCACATTGCCTCACTTCAGAAGGCATTTTTTTTCCTTCTAACCATTTAATCTTTGGAAGAGATTTATGTGAAAAAGAACATTCAAACTGATTTTCATTTCAATGAAAGATATTCTAAAAAGTATGTCCTATGTGAAAATTTGAATTTCAAATCATACATCACTTTATCAGGTTTCTATACCACACCAGATTTCAAAAAAGAATCTTTTATTTTATCCAAATATGTAAAATGGAATTTGGTAACTAAGAAAAGTAGATCGCATGTAATTTAGGTCTCAAAATTAATCCCATTAAGACTTAGCAAACACTTCAATAAAGGTGAGATATACTCACCGAAGTGCTTCCTAGCCCTACATGTATAATAAAATCATACTTGGAACTTTTATAATCCACAAATGTAGCTGGGTGTGGTTGCACATTTTTGTAATCCCAGTAATTGAGAGACTGAGACCAGAGGCTCCCAGGTTTGAGGTCAGTCTCAGCAACTAGCAAGACCCTCAGCAACTTACCTAGATTCTGTTTCAAAAATAAAGAGTAAATATGTATTGAAACATCAGATGATACCATATTATTATGTTTAATTTTTATGTTTTTATTTATAAGTTTAAAAACAGAAGAAGTAAATGAGTACTCTCTGTGAGGAATACAATTTCATCATATGGACCAAAAATGACTAACTAACTAGCTAAATAAATAAATAAATGGGGTGTAGCGTAAAGGCAGAATGCCTCTGGGTTTAATTCCTAATCTACCCAAAAATAATGATAGGAAAAAAAAATAACACCACAAACATGAGTTTTTCCTGACAGACCTTCAGTATGAAAATATCTAAAAGGGGTATTGCTTTATAAAATGCCCCCATTTACCTATAGCCAGCTGACCAGCATTTCCTAGGAGACTCTAAGAAATGCAAGACCTTCAGCTTTTCATGTGCTGCATCAGAATCTGCACTGTGACAAGAACTCCATGTTCCTCAAGACAGGAAAATCTGAGAAGTACTGGTCCTGAGGGGGCATGGTTGCAAATTCAGGGTGAAATTCACTTTCCAAGTTTGGATGAGCTACCTATAGCACTGTCAAAGCAGCATTTCCACAAGTAAAGTCTCCACATGCTGAGTTTTGTTTTCTCCATAAGACTCATCTTTGGAGAAAATTTCTACTATAGGATTTTGGAGGGGGGAGGAATATAGACATAGATGGTCAAAAATTCAAATTAATATATGACACTTAATTTAAAATTTTAAAAATCTTAAGTTAGGACTTATTTGGAAGGAGAATGCTGAAGGAAGCCATCTATTCCAGTGTGAATTAGACTTTACAATGATTCACTGGCCAATTAGTTCTTGCTTGGGGCAGGGTACCTCTTGTGATTTCTCCATGTATACATGAGAAGGTCTATTATTGCCTCTCTTAACAGCTGTGTAAACACAAATTAGAAAACCTTAAAGGGATTTGTGCTTCTCTGAGGATAATATCTCTATTAAATTAATAGGAAATAGAAGCAATATTTATTAGTTCATGACATTTTTTTAGACAAATTTAGACAAATGACAGCATTTTGTGTTTAGTCTCTTTCTTACTATTTGTGTGTATGTGTGTTGTTGAGTGTGCATAAATATTTTCGAAACAGTATTTTTAGAATGTAAGGTTAGAGAGAAGATAAAGTTTTACTTGGTCGTGATTGATTCTTTCAAAATTATCACTGTTTTTTACCTGTCTTTTTTTTATTTTTGAGTATACTAACTGAAATGTTAGATCAGTTGTCTAACTATATATTTATAGAAAGTCTATTGTAGCAATTTTCAAAGAAGGTGAAAGAAAATTAAAAATTCAAATATTTACTCTGGTTTTCATCAGAGACACAGATTACTGCAGAGTGAGGTACCCAATCTTACAATGAAAACAGGGCAAACAAACTACAAAATCATAATCTTTCTTGGATCCACCAGAGTGCAAGGGTTGCAGTGGTCAAGTAGCCTATAATTTAAGAAGAGCCATGCAGGGAAAAAGAACACTGTAACACTGCTGTCCTTGTGCAAGAAACAGTCATACACTCATGGTAGGAACATGGTTCAGTTGAGGCCTGGGGCACTCTGTGTATGTGCTATTGAGACAAGTAAAGCTATAAAAATCTGTCTACAATATTTTTTTTTGTGTGTGTGGTACTGGGGATTTAACTCAGGGGCATTCTACCTCCGAGCTATACCCCCCACCCTATTTTTTATTCTTTATTTTGAAACCGAGTCTCACTAAGTTGCGGAGTGCCTCACTAGGTAGGTAGCTGAGGCTGGCCGCGAACTTGGATCCTCCAGTCTCAGCCTCCCGAATGCTGGGATTACAAGCGTGTGCCACCACGCCCGGCTTGTCTACAATATTTTTTAATAATGAAAGATTTTTATATTATAATATATTGCATTTTATTCTTCATTTGGAATGTTTCTTTCTTTTTTATTGGTATACTGTAATTAAAGGTAAACCTGGACTTCATTATGTTATAGTTGAGCATGCACATAACATTAATTTGGTCAATTTTATTCTCCAGTACCTCCTCTCCCCTGCTCTGACCCACTTCCTCTATTTTAGTGTCATCCTTCCGTTTTCATGGTGCCCCTTTTTACATTACTTTAATTTTTCTAGCTCCCACCTATGAGAAAAATATACAACCCCTGACTTACTGAGTCTGGGTTATTTCATTCACCATGATGTTCTCCAGTTCCAAATGGAATAATTTTGTTCATATTCATAATTGAGTAAAACTCCATTGTGTAAATACATATATAAATACTACATTTTCTTTATCGATTCATCTGCTGACAGATACCTAGGATGATTTCATAACTTGGCTACTGTGAATTGTGCTGCTATAAAATAGATATACATGTATTGTATTGCTATAGCATTCTGACTTCAGAGATTCTCCTGTCTTAGCTTCTCAAGTACTGAGATTAAAGGTGTGGTACACTACTGTGCCTGGCTCAGATCTATAGGGTTCTTATTGAAGAAATCTCTGCCTGTGCCTCTATGATCGAGTGTTGGTCCTATGTTATTTTCTAGAGTTGTCAAGTTTCTGGTCTAATTCCTAAGTCTTTGGTTCATATTGAGTTGATTTTTGTGCAAGGTGAGAAATAAGAATCTAGTTTCATTCTTCTACATTGAGACAACTGGTTGAAAGGCTGTATTTTCTCCAATGTATGTTTTTGATACATCAATATAAACCAGACTACACTTTCACTGTAATAATAGATTTTTATTTATTATAACTGTGGGAAAACAGTGCTGGGGATATTCAGCCTCACTTGCTGAAGATCAACTCCTTCCAAGTTATAATCAAATAGTTTTCAGGATTCTCCTCCCTACCACCAACCAACAGTGACTCAGGTAAAAACACTGATTTCTGTAGAGAGTGATTTCTACTATCGACTTAAAAATAAACTTAATGTGAGAAGAAACAGGAAATGACATTGTATGCATTACTGTGATGTCGCTTAATGTATGGTTTCTTAATTTTGAAAATATTGTAAGAGTGAGTTGCAAGAGAATATAAACCATCTATTACAGAAAAGAACTCATCCCAAGATAGTCTCTGCTTTTATGACTATGATTGCTTTTGTCAGAAACTGTGTAATTGACAATAATTTGCTTGCTAATCTAATTAAAGTATGAACAAATGGTGCAAGAAATTGTTGAGGATTCTGGGTAGAGCCTTGGGGACCTTTTTGATAGATATTGCTTATGGTACCAAGCGCAGTTTTCTGAGTCATTATTTTATGCTTTAGATGGTAAAGAAAGAATGGGAAAATCACTTTTGCAGTAGTTACATGCTTGAATTTCCAAAAAGCCTACTAGTGATTTAAAAATAAAAAAAGTTTAATGTATGATCATAATGAAAGAAAAAGAGAGGGAGAGAGAAGAAAGAAAGAAAAGAAAGAAAGAGAGAAAGAAAGAAAGAAAGAAAGAAAGAAAGAAAGAAAGAAAGAAAGAAAGAAAAGAGGAGTTAGGTAGCTAGAAAACTAGCAATCAATTGTGCCCTCACTGAATTTGTCCCCCTGAATTCTGATTCTCATGGCCCCAAGTTATTTCTACGTATCCTATCTGAAGGCTTACATTCAAATCAGTCTTCTCTCTGAGACTAAATGGGTTCTGGGCAGGAAGGGAAAAATAGAATCTGGTCTCAGAAGCCAGTTGCCTTGGTATCAAGCTTCCTTTTCAACCCCCCTACTCTACATTCTTAAAATGTCCACATTTCTAAAGCAAATATTATATGTCTAGCAAACAGAAATGTATTTGTTCAGACTACAGGACAGGTTATTTTTTAATCAATCCCTTTCAGAAAATCTTGGATTCTTAATCATCGTATCCATCATTTTTCCTCGAATATCTCTAAATAATCCGTTGTATTTCTAGTTCTTTTCAGCTTTATCCCACCTGTACATTGTTTCTGGCATTCATTCATAGTCTAAGCATTTATTTAACCATTCAATAAATATACCTGGGAGTTATACTATTTACCCAACACAATTCCATGTTCATTAGTAATTTGCTAAATGCCCCTCAAGCTCTTCCATTTAATTTTTTCTGACTGCTAAATGTATTGCATTTCATATATACTTTTATTTATTAACACTTAATTCCATTTACTTATTTATTTGCAGTCATATGGGTGTAAACTTTGCAAAAAATTAATATCCAGTCTATTATTTATTCTATTTCATGCCCACCACAGTTCCTGCATGAGAGCTTTTCAATAAATATTTGGGGAATAAATTTGATAGTGGCAAGACTTGTCTCATATTCATCCTTGGTGTTTCAAATTCAGAAACATAGAATTTTTTGTAAATGAAAAATGGATGAAGAATTAATTGGTTTTGTGTTCTAATTGTTCATTTTTTAACCAAAAATCATCAGCTTTTTTTTAAAAAAGTTCCTTCAGATCATCTTTTGACTGTCCACTGTGTGGCTTCAGAGTCTCATACTTATTTCTGATACATTTTTCATCAGGCCTACTTGAACTTTCGTCTTCTATCATTACTTTCTCTTTTAATGACCTCTAGTTCCTTGTCTAACTGTTCGTAACTTTTGTTTTGTTTTGTTTTTTGTGGTACTGGGGATTGAACTCAGGGGCATTCTACCTCCGAGCTATACCCCCAGCCCTATTTTTTTTTTTAATTCTTTATTTTGAAACCGAGTCGCACTAAGTTGCAGAGTGCCTCACTAGGTAACTGAGGCTGGCCGCGAACCCGGATCCTCTGGTCTCGGCCTCCCAAATGCTGGGTGATTACAAGCGTGTGCCACCATGCCCAGCTTGTTTGTAACTTTTTATGCTCCATGTTATCACACTGCTGGCCAAGTCCAGGCACAATAGCCTATTTTCCTCCTGTGCTAAAATTCCTGGGCTCAGATGGATGTCTTACCCCGAATCTTGCTACTAGGACCTGAGTTTAAATGAGGCGGCATATCATAAAAATTTCCTACTGAAGATTTTGAATTGGTTAGTTCTACATTCTTACTGTACTCAGTATTTCATCCCAAATCCTTTTATCCCATTTATTTCATTTAGAATGTCTATCTTTCCTATGGCCAGGTGGAGACCAATGATTGTGAATTTTTACCTATTTTCCTTCTCTCACTGTCATTTTAGAATTTGGCTCAATGCTACTTATAATTAGCTGCATACTACATTGATAAAATTAAAACCAAGTAATAAAATTTCATGATAAAATTAAGAAATAAAATAAGATAGAAAAAAATTTAAAAATATTATATAAGTTGACTTCTCTCAAATGTATGAATAATTTACAAATCTACATTCTTGGTAGCATCTGGTGTATTAGGTCAGACTTGGGATATGAAATTAGACCCATGTGAGACTTTTGAAACATCGGGTCTTTTTAAGTGACTATATTATTAATTTTAGATTTGTATTATAAGTTTGTAATAAAAAATTAGCCAGGATGAAGTTACCTGTGGGTTCTCAGCTACTAATGCCATGTGATGGATTTACAATGTATATTTACGTACATAATAATGTAAGTAATTTGTTTTACATTTTAAAGGATTTTATGGTTTACTAATCACCATTGCAAATGTTACTCATTTAGTGTCCCAAACTACTATGAGATAACTACACTACCTCCATTTCTAGGTTATGAAGCTTGGAGATGTTAAAGTGATTTGTCCAGGAAAGCAAAACTCAAATAGTTCATCCTTTTTATATTTTTTCAAAATAAATACTTCATCCTCTCTTTTGTAGTTTATAAATATTTGAATGGCGAAGGCTTTGGCCTGCTTTTAAATTTAGAACGCTTCAGTTTTCATTGGTAGGTCAAAGCCTGACACTAAGGCTTAATTTGAATCCATTTGATTCTTGGTCTGTTTTAATCACTCAAAATTGCTTTACACAATGCCTCTGAGTTACTATAGACTCATAATTAAGACTACCTACGAATAGCACTGTCATAACCAAGTTGATTATTAGATATAAAAGGGATAAAGACTCAGTTGGTCTAAATCATGTGCCCACAATACTTCAGTCATTGAGAGTAGTGGTTTGGAAATGCAATTTACCTAACATCTCACACACTTCTCTACATGATGCTAGAAATCATGGAACTATTAATAATCTTAAACACTTACTATTCCAGGTGCTCCACATCTGCATCTGTAGGTCAAATTGCTTTGGTCACACACTGCTGCAGGCCATCTCTGCCAGCAGATGTCAGTACTACATACATTTACTGACATTTATATTAGCTTAAAAAAATAAAGACAAAACAAGAAAGAATGGGTAAAACTCATGAGGCCAAACTGTTTCAATTATAATGTATACATATAATGCCTTCATGTGGATTTTATAATTACCAATTTTGATAACTAATGTTCAAAATGTGCTTCTGTGACTTGCCTATTATGTATATATGTCTGCATTTAACTTTAACTCTCAGTGTGAAAAAGCGTATTTCTAAATAAGAGTAGAAGAAAAGGAAGAAAGTGATAGGTCTTGTATTTTTCATCAGTGGGGTTTCCAATATATGGTATAAAAAATGAAACTACAAATAAATTAGTCAACATCTGCCAAATTCATGCTATTGTTTGAACTTTAGCAAATTATTGAACCTATAGGTAATTCTTTCATTTATTAAAATATGAACTATAATTTTACTCATACATATCATAAAGTTTTGACCAAATGAAATAACATATATAAAGTATATTGGCCTTATTATTTATTTTTAATAATCTCAAGACTTCACATGAACATTTAAATATAAGAAGGCTTTATGAGGAAAAGAAGTTCAAGCAATTACATTTCTCCCAGTATACTCAGATCATATGCAATTTTACATCTGAGAATAAATTCAATAAATTTATTTATTTAGTATATTTTTCTAGTCTGCAATCATTTTATGGATCAGAAAATAAATAAGTCCAGAAGTTAAAGGACTTTGTATAAGAGCATGAAGTATATCTTATTAAAAGAAATTCACCCTCAAGTCATATTGTCTATTGTTTTTATATTTATATTATAGGCTATAACTTTAAAATAAGTAAAATGTATAGAAATAAAGATGACTATTATTTTAAGCAGTCTAATCAATCACAAATATACTTTCAATGTTGCAACAATGGTGGAAAAAGACACAAGATCTTAAATCCTTAAAGAAATTAATGATTTATCTGGGCACAGTGCCACATAGCTGTAATCCCAGTAGTCGAGAGACTGAGACAGGAGAATCACAGGTTGAAGACTAGTGCACAGTAGCTTACTATGGCTCTGTTTCAAAATTAAAAATGAAATATCATGAGGAGTATAGCTCAGAGGTATAATCTCCCTTGAGTCCAATCCCCAGTATTAAATACACATACACACACACACACACACACACACACATTAATGATTTAGTGATTTAGTTGGGGCCATTAGGTTATACAGGCAGAACTGATGAATGCATGATGAATATAATTTGGGTTGGCTTTTATAAGATAGTGGGGAACCACAGTAGACTTAATCTGGGAACATAGGGGAATTTGGTTAGGATATAAATGACAAGAATTAAGAAAGAGAGAGGAAGATAAGAGAGGTTCATAAATGAATTGGAGGACAATTTATTCTTCATTGTAAATGGTCATTTGGGGTAAATTAAAGTGAATATATTGGCATATGTTAAATTCTTTGGTGGTGATGGTGGTGGTAGTGGTGTGTGTGTGTGTGTGTGTGTGTGTGTGTATACACCTAAATGCCAGTGGTCGTGTTTTTGGTGAGAGATGTGGAAGATTGTTGAGTGATGAAGAAACATAACATTTTTATCTCCTGCAAACTTCCTGCAGGGTGAAAGATAGCTTAGCTTAATAAAAATAAAATTTCAGAATTTAAAAGTTCATATACACATTTTTGAAAACCCATACACAAGTGAATATGAGTGAGGAATTATTTAGCAACATATGTAAAATGCTCTTTGAGATAATAGTGCATTGTGGCTGTCAACAAAATAAATTTGGTATAAATATCATATTTAGGAAAATGCCAATCATTCTTATCTTAAAGAATGTTTGCTTGCCTTTAAGCAAATACTATTCTTTGAGTCTATTTACTGATGTAAAGAAATAATTTAAATTCTTATCTAATTCCATTTTCTGAGCATTGCCATAATTACACAGATCTTGTAGAAATAGTTTGACATTAACTTTTAATAAAATTTTTGAAAAAATGTGGAATCAAAGCAAGACATTCTGGGAGATACCATGAAATATATGATTCCCTAAAAAAGTTACTAGATTTAGTAATAACTTAAATGGAATTTCTTAAACTTGGGTATCTATCAAAACTTTTCAAAAGAAATTATAGAAGCTAAACAGACTAGTATGAGTGGGTTTCTCTGTACATGTGGGTGTAATTGGAAAGTATTTTAGAAAGCACTTTGTATAAGTAATTTTTTAGAAAAGTGTAACAGTTCTCAATTACTATTAAGACCTGAGTGTATGTGAAAAAAAGAAAATCTTCAGAACCAGAAAAGTAAGTGAAATTCTGAAGGTTAATTTTCTGATACCAAAACAATGGATTGGCTCAAATTTCATACAGATACTTAATTGCATTTTAATTACTTTTTGCCATTTATAAATCAATGAATCATACTAAGGAAATAAAATATTAATTTTTATAATAAGATAAATTCTTTGTAAGAAATATATGAGTACGATTCATGTACTCTACCCAACAGTTCTGAGAGTCTGCAGAAAATTTATATTTATATTGCTTGGAAGAAAAATTTATAATGATGTGCTTCCAAGAAATAGACTATATCCAAAAGAAGAATCGAGACATAAATGGTCATCAGGTCACCCACATGAAGAGCCATTTCAAACAGTCAAAGAGTTGGGAGGGAGAGAAAATACACACTTTTCATAATGTGTGTCACAGTGCCATCAGATAGGCTAATAAGACTGAATTGTAAGGAAGCAGAAAGTGGAGCTGAATGAAGGCATCAAGTAGAAAAAGAAAGGAATACTCTAAATTAGAGGGATAAGACTACTCTACTCTACCAGTGGAGCAGAGATGCCAGGAAACCAAAACAGGGGCTTGTTCTGCCTAACACAAGATGTAATGTCACTCTAGTTTGCTTAACCAATGAATAAGTTTATTCAAGCACCCATTCTCTTTTATTTTCTTGGATATTTAAAAAATAAAATACCTAGGAATAAACCTAACCAAAGAGGTAAAAAACCTCTACAAGGAAAATCATATAACATTGAAGAAAGAAATCGAAGACAACCTTAGAAGATGGAAAGATTTTTCATGCTCTTGGATAGGCAGGATAAATATCATCAAAATGGCTATTTTTCCAAAAGTGATCTACAGATTCAATGTGATACCCATTAAATTACCAAGGTCATTCCTCACAGACATAGAAAAATCAGTCATTAAATTCATTTGAAACAACAAAAAACCAGAATAGCCAAAGTAATTCTTAGCAAAAAGAACCATGCAGGAGGCATCACAATACCTGATTTCAAACTGTACTACAAAGCTAGAGTAATAAAAACAGCATAGTATTGGCACAAAAACATACCCAGACCAACGGAGAAGAATAGAAGACCCAGAAACAAATCTGCACACTTAGAGTTAATTGATTTTTAGCAAAGAGGCCAAAAACATACACTGGAAAAAAGATAGCCTCTTCAACAAATGGTGTTGGCAAAACTGGTTAACCATATGCAGGAAAATGGAAATAAACTCACTTTCTCACCTTGTACAATAGTCAATTCAAGATGGATCAAAGTCCTGGAAGTCAGAGTAGAGACCTTGCAGGTACTTGAAGAGGGTATAGGTCCAACACTTCAACGCATAGGCACAGGTAAAAACTTTCTCAATAAGACCCCAAAGGCACAAGAATTTTTTTTTTTTTTTTAATTTTTTTATTGTAGTAATTCGTGCAATATAGCATACATCTTTGTTGAGTACGGATTGTTAACAACATATTTGCACACAGTTGTCATTTGACCCTTTCCCCAATTCCCACCCCAATCCCCTCCCCTTCCCTCCCCCTCAGGTTCACTTTGGTGAGTGACCTTGATATGATTGTGTAATTACA
>PVLC010027362.1:0-21941 GCA_004027655.1 Graphiurus murinus
ACACTCATCTGCTAATTGCAACCATATGTTGCCTATGAATACAAATTTTGGCAAAACCAACAAAAGCATTCTGTAAGAATCAGTTTTAATTTTCAAAAAGAGAAGACTTATTATTTCAAATTGTGCACTGCACATCTTTTGTAATGTACAATAAAGGTACACACACACACACACACACACATGCTATTCTTTTTAGAGAGCCAGCTGTTAACCATTTACTGGCACACCACTGTACATACAATTATTGCTCAGAGTGAGGAATCTTTACCAGAAATAAATAGAATTGGCCAAAATAACACCTCAGGTATCTGTTCTTCCAGGTGACTTCTACCTTCCACTCTTTAGTTTCTGCTACTTAGCAAGAAAAACCTCTGCCCTTAAGGGGGGGTCTCAGCTCTAACATTACAGATTAGTAACTTTGGTGAGTGTCCCTAAAGGGAAGTGAGATGTCCATAGAGGGCAAAACACACCAGATAATGATGGGGTTTTTTAGCATAAAGTTAGGAATTACTGATAACCAACAGACTCATTATCTTTCAGAGAAATACAAGTAAAACCTCCGTCCATTGGGATGGACAATGGAAATGATAACTGAAATATTTATTGCATTAAACACTATATGCATTTTGGCTGATTTTGCTTAGTGAGTTTCCTCATGAAATTCTATTCTTTTCAAAAAGATCATTAAGAAATAAGACTTAGGAGAAGACTAATTTAGAATCTTGAAGGGAACAAGCAGAAGGAGGAGGATCTCTGAAGACATCTTTAATGTAAAGACTTCTTTCAAGAGGGCTTAGAACTGGAATGACACCATCTTTATAATTACTTGAGAACATAATTTTGTAGCATGCTATACAACTAAGACTTAGTCCTAGTGAAGAAAATGTCTAAAAGATAAAAATAAGGCACCTGCCAGTGCTCAGAGCCATGGAAGACAAGGCCCAGTGGTGGCTGGAACACACCTCTGGTTAATGACAGCCCTCAAAATGGTTTCAGGTAAGATTTGCATTATATTATCTTTGGTTGCTATTTACAAACAGGATGCTTCATTAGTGTTCGTTAAATTTATACAAATGACTGTCAGCTCACTCTCTGCCCCCTGTTGCTTTGAAACTTCCTGACTGACACATTTTCAACTGATAGGAATGCTCAGCTCTGAGGCAACTTAATCTCAACCCCTCCTAGACATCTATAGATAGGCACTCTGGATTGACAAAAGTCAACTGTGCAGTTTGGAGTTCTCTTGATCTCTGCCTCCCTCGCACACACATTTACTATTTTATAACCATTCTGGCACATCAGGGCTTTGACCTTATATTGCCATACTATATTATAGTTTACTAAATGCTCAGACATACATTCTCTATTTTATTTTGAGTCTCTCAACAACCTTCTGACAAGGACAGAGATGGCAGAATGCCCATTTTCCTAAGGATGAAACTAGGATTCCCAAAGGTTAATGCCTTGACCAAGGTCCCAAGGCAGAATCCAACCCAGGACTCACTCGATTGTTTTGGCTTCCAGCCCAGCGCACTTTCCATAAAGTGCTGACATTTGGACTCCGAGGTGGGAAGAGTAAAAATAGAATGCCATGGGTTTGAGAAATTTCTTCCAGTAGAATGCAAAAGACACTGCTCTATGGACCAGACAAGGATGAAAACTGAAGACCGTAATTAAACAGTATCTGTTGCGTTCATATGGTCTCTTGGAAAATGGATGACATAATTGTACTCCCCAAGAAAATCAGTAGCTGAGACAAACTTTGCCAAAGAGTTGCTGAGAAGGATGATTACAAAATTCTGGCTTGGGGGTGAGTTAATTTAAATTTACATAGTTAATCATTCTATAATTGAATAAGATATTTATTTCTGGGTGTAGTTTACCTGGATGTTCCTGTAAACCAGACAAATGGGTTCTAAGAGGAGAAAAGATGGAGATTCAAAATAGGGGGAAAGAGAGATTTTTTTCAAAAAAATTTATCACTGGAAGCATCAATAAACACAATGCCACCTTTGGCTGATTAAATGATAAAACAAAACAAAACACGATGCTTGGTGGAAGGTTATAAAGAGTCGTTGATTAGATGAGAATTTGGATAAAAGGATCTTTAAAATTCCTTCTAACTCTCAGAATTTGATTAACTCTGAGCAAACCATTCTTGAACTTGTAAGTCAGAATATTGTTTCACTGAAGCTAACAATTTCTATTACCAAAACACTTGACCTAAATAACAGTCTTGTTATTTTGCCAACCAAAGGAATTAGAGAGTGCCATGCCACAAGGAGAGAAAGAATTCCCTCCTAACTAACTACACACCATTTGATGAAGGACTAAGATGTTACACCTCAAACCTCTTCTTCCTGGTCAGAAACTTGGTATACCAAGTAGGATGTGAATAATCTCTCTCTCCCCCTGAAGAAAAACCAATGCAGAGATAAGGAGAAAGCACCTCTGGTAGGTTAATAGCTTGGGTTTTTCTAGATAAACTTCTTTGGATTCAAATCCAAAGTTTATCTGTTTCCCCCTTAACTAGCCAGATAACCTTAGTAAAGTTACTTAATCTGTAAAATGGGGATGATAATAATAATACTTGTTCATAGCTTATTGTGAGGATTAAATAAATTAGTATAAGTGCTTAGCATGGTGGCTATCCATGAGTAGTAATCACCCAATGAATATTCAAATTAGCAGTTGCTGTAGATCAAAGTTTTAGTGAGAAAATGTTGCATTGACAGGAGAATAATAAAGGTTATGGCAAGATAAGTCTTGATATCATAGGGTGTTTCACAAATTCTTGATCATTGTGAAAAAAGCACCTCGCATGACCCAGGGAACTCCCAGATCTAGTAAACAACATCTTTAAGGCAGTGATGGAAAGAGACATTTTCTAATTTCCATTTTTGAAGCAGTGAGTCATGTATTAATGTATCATAAACCATTCGCTAAGTCAGACATATGCTGATCACCTTCTCCTTGCTAAGAATAGCACAGAGACCCTCCTCAAGGAAGCATGACATCCATAACTCAAATATTCTGATACAGACTTTAAATATGGGTGAGAAGGATATTCATAAAAATGATTGAAAAGTCAAAAACAGTAATAATTTTTAATCCAATGCTCATTTCTCCCAATCCCAACCTTGCTTCTGGGTTGTAAGAAACAGCAGTGGAGAGGAGGCTGCAAATAGCCTTTGGGAGGACAGATTCTCCCTTTCTCTCCTGTGTACTCTGACCTCTTGCTCCACTTGGTCAGGGAACTAGTTGGTTGCACCCCTAGAAAGCAAGGTGGTCAATTAGCTTAGTTCAAATCCAAGTCAGGTAGGTTTTATATCAGCACCCAGAGACTAAGATGCAGATCAACTCAAAACAAGTGCTAGTTTATGTCAAGTCCTGAAACCAAAAACATTTTTATGATTCCTTTGGGGTACCCACTGTGCCAAGGTAGATCAAGGATTACTTGTGACCTAAATAACAGCACCTCTCCAGAAGGAACCCTAGAAAAGAAGATTCTGGCCCCTAATCTACCTGCCACTGACTCTGTAACTAAGAGGGGACCATATAGTCAGGACCTTGGTCTTCTCAAGTGCAGGGAGGGCATGGTCCCATGCCCCAGTGGCAGCCTGTGTTAAGTCCTCAGGGCACCAGTACAGCAGGGATTACTTACAAAACTTGTATTTTCTATTTAAAAGCAACAATCAAACTATTCATCAAGGAGGAGATTAGAATTTCACTAGATTTTTTAATACTTGTGTTACAGTTTACTGCCATTTTATTTTTAATTCTGTGGCAGGAGTAGGGAAACATGGTAAATTTCCTAGGGACCGGAGGTTCTTAAAATAAGCCCGCAACCTACAAATACACACCTGACAGGAGCTCAGAGGCAACTGATGTGAGGAAAGAGGAGTCAAAGCGGGTGAAGTGTGTGCCCACTCACACCTGCTCTCTGTACTTTCTCTTGCTACCTATCTATTCTTTTGCCTATTGTTAGGTTTCTTGGTCCCTTTGCTGCCCAGAGACCCCAGAGTCAGAAATCCACCAACCAATTTCTGCAAGCTGGCTTCCTTTCCCTTCCCCTGTGGGCATTTTCTCAGTACTATATATCTCATAAGGACAGTTACTAGAAGACTAGTTCATAAAATGAGGGGCTGGCTCTTTTCTCTAACATATTTGTAAGTGATCTGGCGATCCGGCTAGAATGCAGATTCAGACTCAGCATGTCTAGGCTGAGATGTGAGAGGCCCCACCCACTCTATCCAGCTCCTGGATGATCCTTCCCACTCTGGGCTCTGGCTTCCCCTAGCCTGTGAACTCACTCCATAGCCAACTCAGCCAGCAGTTCCCAGTCCTCAGGGGTGGATCCTGCAGGCCCCTTGTCTTCTGTGCCATCCCAGCACACCAGCCCAGCCTCCCCCCTGGTGAAAATAGTGTAGCTCAGATGCTGAAGTACTCAGGTCGCTGGAGGACACCTCTGTTCCAGCCAGAGAGGTACTGCTGAGGAAGCTTACAAACACGCCATGATTACTGCAGTGGGTCTTCAATAGCTTGTTATCCTCCCGGAGGGAGTCCTCAGGAATGGATAAAGAGTCTAGAAGAAGCCCCTGGAATCATTTGCATTCTCAGCACAGGAAAAACAAACACATTAGGATGCAGGAGCAGTCCTTGGTGTCAGGTGGCAGCGCTAATCACCTCAGGGTGAATCCTATCTGGTTGGTGGCAGCGATTTAGCCTCCTTTAAGCATCACTCATATGTGAGGATAAAAGACTGAAAACACTCACAGGGAAATAAAGAATGCTTCACATGGTTGGGCCAGGCTCCCAGGAAGCGCCACTGTCATGGAGTAAACTTTGGCTCAGAAGTTAGCCTTGGAGACGTTTTCCCATCAGAGTGAGAACTGGGCAGACAGCAGAGGGTGGCAGGGGTGTGCTAGGTCCTAGAGTACTGGGATTTGCTCAGTAGTGGGTACTGTGTGTGTGTGTGTGTGTGTGTGTGTGTGTGTGTGTGTGTGTGTGTAGCAGCAGCAGGTGGGGAGGACGAGGTGAGCCCACTGGTCCTTCTCTCTAAAATGGTCCTTCCTGTGGCAATTGAAAGGTCACTGAACCACATCTTTTCTGCATTTCCCTGGAAAAGGTAGCACTAAAATCTGTCCTTCAAAATTGAACAAACTCGAATAGGAGACAGAATCCATTCTTATGAGGTCGGGGCAGATTTGTGATTATTTGTTGCCTTCCCTCCCCTCATCCTGCCCCATGATTCCTTTCATCAATTTTTTCTTCCTTTGAAAACATCAATAAAAGCTGGGTGTGGTGGCACATGCTTGTAATCCCAGCATTTGGGAGGCTGAGACTGGAGGATCCAGGTTCGCGACCAGCCTCAGCTACCTAGTGAGGTCCTCTGCAACTTAATGAGACCCTGTTTCAAAATAAAGAATAAAAAGTAGGGCTGAGGGTATAGCTCGGAGGTAGAATGCCACTGAGCTCAATCCCCAGTACCGAAAAAAAAAAAAGAAAGAAAGAAAGAAAGAAAACATCAATAAAGAAACTCTTGTGATTTGACTAGGTTCCCAGGAAGAGCCATGTCAGATAATTAGCAAGTCCTATTTGAAAACCATGTACCCCAGTGTCTTCCAGCATTTGGCTCAGGGCTGATTGGATTGAATTGCTGTTTTGGCAGGGCCATTTGGGTTCTCTACCAAAACCCCACACGCTTTTTTTTTTTTCTTTTGGTTCAAGATTGAACCCAGGGGCATGCTACTTCTGAGCTATACCCCCAGCCCTTTTTTGTTTTTGTCTTAAAAAAAAAAAAAAAAAAAAAAAAACAGGGTCTCACTAAGTTGCTTAGGGTCTCACTAAATTGCTGAGGCTGGTCCCGAATCTGTGATTCTCCTATCTCATCCTCCCAAGTACTGGCATTACAGGTGTGTACCACTGTGCCAGGCCACCACACTTCTTTAGATATGACCAACAGACTTCTCTTCCAAGGGTAACACCGTAGAAAACTTTGAAAGAGTCCTAGAAAAACAGCTTCAAGGATTAAATGATGACTCTTGAGTCCCAATTCAAACCAAGCCCCTCTCTACACCAGCAACATGAACTCCTGAGTTGAATCCACATCACTCCGTCTACAGATTCCTTGGTGAGTTTAGAGTAGTGGACATACAGTTCTGCAAAAGGAGCTTGTCTTGGGTTTTACAGATAATATATCATGTGCTAAATCACTCAGGGAAGTGCCGCCCAGTTGTTAGAATAAAGAAGGTTTAATTGCCAAATATTGGGCTTTAAAAACCAATCAAGTGTAGAAGGTAACTTTAATTAGACAGAAGAATCAGATAAACAGAGTGTTAAAAGCTTGGTGCTTGAACAGCTTGTATCTCATTGTGCCTTCCTTCTCTAAGGACAAAGTAAAAACAGAGACTAGGTCATTGTTAGCCACTTTGGGACAGTTATAAGCAATGTAAGCAAGTGTATTATTTCACTCACACCTGGAAACAGTCTTGCATTTATGGGGTTTAGGGACAAGACTGTTTGATCTCAGGAATGCTGAGAACCAAATAACCAGAATCAATTGGGGGCCAAGCATCCCAGGCCTAAAGACAATGGATATCGACTCTTGATCTCCACAAGCATACTCAGAAACACAGACCGAAGATTATCAATCGACTTGCAGTCAATACTGTCTACACACCACATTTATCTTGAAAAAAAAAATTTTTTTTTTTTTTGGAAGCACATTGCAGCCATTTTGACTCAGCACCTCAGCAACTCTCAGGATTTTGGTGTCCGCCTCATCTGCTGAGCACAGAGCCCTCCTGTTTTCTATGGAGCTGAGATTGCCAGGTGACAGAATGTTCACTTTCCTCCTCTGTCTTTAATGCAGCCCATTTCCCGAAGGCGTAAAGGTGATGAATTCCCCCAAAATGAGCTCATTGTCAAGCCCGGAGACCCTCACCTACAGGAACAGCTTTGAACTGCACAGCTTGGGCCTCCCACTCACCAGGGTATTTTTAGAACTGAGCATGGAACAAAACTGAACTTTTCAAACAGGAAAGGAATGCAAAGTGCTTAGGGCTGGTTTTCAAAGGGCAAAGCTTATTTAAAAAGACTATTGATCAGACCTAACTGCAACATGCAGGGTCAAATGGAGTCTGGAAGATGCAGGAGGAAGCCAGGTGGGGAAAGCTAATCCCTGAGCACCTAAGGGAGAGCTGAGCAGCACCCTCCACTGAGTTGATGGCCCATGGAGTGTTGGGGCAATAGGTGGCACAAGGAAGAATAGACGTTGCTTAAAGAAGATGACGCTGGTCAAAGAGTCTCGGAATCTCTCCAGCATCTTTTAGTTGACGAAGCTCTGGCTCTTTCATCACACGGAACACGTGGAAGTTTAAATTCCAATATTTCAGATCTATTTCTCACCTACTCAGCAGAATGTTCTTTGATAACTTTCTGGTTGCTTGAGTGCAGTTTGAACAACACGCCAGGTAGGAACTGACTGAAAATACGCCAAGGCAGCCCGGCAGTATCTTCAAAGAAGATAGAACCACCTGAGCGCCACTCCTCTCTTTCATTCATTCTCTGGCAAGCCTTTTCTGTGCATCTACTATGGGTCTGGGAGGAATGAAGGGAACAAAGATCCTTCAGACTCTGCCCCCAGGGAGTTCAAAAGGTGGTGAGAGAGAAACTAACACAGAAGTTAAAACACAACCACCGACTCTGAGACTGAGTAGGAGCGTAGCTCTGCATCTATTGGGGTGGCAGCAGCAGACATTTGTTCCAGAGAACATCATCTGTGTTTTCCACCTCACCCTCTGCCTTGGCAGTGCAATTGCCTCAAAGAATTGTACCCCAGCACTTAAGCTTTTGCACAACTCTCTGTATTCTAAAGACAAGTGAAAACCACTTTCTGGGCTTCTTCCAGAGATTACTGATAGCTCCAGCCTTTTGCACAACTCTGTATTCTAGAGACAAGTGAAAACCACTTTCTGGGGTTCTCCCAGTGATTACTGATAGCTCCAGCACACCAACTTTCCTACCCTCCTCTGAGCCTTTCATGTAGGAAACAAGGCTCTTTACTACCAGGGAGAAGAGACTGAGCCTGCAAATATAGCTGATACTCCAGGCACACTTTTTAGAAATAGATAATCTGCAAAATAACATCAAATCATTACAATATGCAAAGCAAACAAATGAATGATCTCACCCATATTAAAAAAGATGCTAAATTACCTACTATGGTGGGTGATTAACTGTGTTAGTTTTTTTCTCTCGTCTCCCAAACATGTGATCAAACTATTATAAGCTATAAAATCCTAGCTCATCATTAAGTCCAACACTCCCATGCCCTGATTTACAAAGGAAAAGCTGGGGGGACTAAAGGAAGAGAATTTCTATAGCCAGGGTTTTCTTGGGCTCTCTCCTCTGTCTTCTATCCTGTTTACTACACAGACTAGACCTTTTGGGACTTTGAGTTCTTTGAATTGTTTATAGGGAGTTTCTTCTTGACAAGGAAGCTGTGGGTCCACCAGTGGTTTACTAAATGACCTAAGTGCAGGCTTCTATTCACAGGAATAGACTGTGTCAAAAGAAAAACAAGTCATGAAGTTTAGCAGGATTCATATTTGGAGATATTAACTGATGTGCTTTATATTCTGTAGATTTCTTCTTACTTATTTATACTCCTCCTCCTCCATTTCATGCCTCAAGGGAGGAGTGACAATAGCAGAGGAAAAAAAGAAAAAGAAAAATTGTTAAATTCTTAGAGTCAAAGCTCTTGCTTTGCAAGAGTCTGGGCTTTGCAATAGCCTAAGGCCTAAAGAGCTAAAGCTTTAAACAAGAGATTCAGAAGACAGCTCACAAATCGGACTCCCCTGCCTTGAGATTAGATAAGAACTGGGGGGGGGGGGCAGAGGTAGATCTGAGAGAGGTGAAACAAAGAGGTCTGAGGAGGACTGTGCCAAGAACCAGGAGTGAGGATCTTCATGGGATCCAGTCCAACTTTCTCTCTAGGTCCTGGAGCTGGTCTGCTCACTGGTGGGCCCCACGATCCCCAAGGCCCTCACACTTTCAGAGGTTGGAGAAATGAAGCGTTTTCTTCTCTGCTCTTCTCTTCCAACCACCACCATCCCTGCCTTTCCTCTCTGTGTCTACCGGGCATTTACCCCCTCCCCATTCCAGCAGAATTCCCCCTGACATCAGAACAGTTCTACACTTGTTGCCCTTCCTAGCTGTGGTCAGTGTTCCAGGAAGGGAAACCCATTACGGTGAAAACTCTTAGGAAGCGGAACGAAAGCCAAGACCTAATTTCCCATCAGCCGTCAGGCAGTAACAATTTCCAGCAAGTTAGGGTCTGAACTGAACCAGTGACCTACACTGAAGCGAAAAGCTCCAAACACTGTTATTGCTCCCCAGAGCCAGCCTTCTGTATGCCTCTGCCTCTCACCTAGCCATTTCAATAGCACAGACAAATGAGCTTCTGACATGTTTACGCCAGCTCCTCTGAACCCCCAACCTCCTTCTCAGGCCTTTCTGCAGTGTGTCCTCCAAACACATTCTGGGGGGACAGTCTATTGTGTGAGCCATTCTGCTGTTCATTAACATTACTCAAACAGCTTTCTTTAACATAACTACCGCCTTTGATAGTAGAGGTGTTGGGCTCTATTTCTGGACTGATTCAAAGAAATCAGAGTCAGCCAATGTGAGACATTTATTAGGACTCCAGGGTGGTGACAGACACAGCCAGTTGCATTGTAGGCTCTACATTTTTCCCCTACCCTTTTCTCTGGGATGTGTTTTTCTTTTATCACATGATAATCAATAGTTCTTCTCTCCTTTGTGAAGGATCACATCAGTCACGACTATGCTAAATTGTCACCTGACATTTAGTTTGGATGCTATTCTCCTGGATAGAACACAATTTTCTCTCTCTTCAATGCCCAGAATGTTGAAAGGGCCTAAGCAACAATGTTCAATTATGTGTCAAGTCACAATTTTGCTATAGGACTAAGAAAAGAGAACATATCCGCAGCTGGCTCCCAACTCGCCAAGGACTGATAAAGAGCAAACTCAATAAGTGTCAACCTGTCTCATAACAAAATCCCATTTATTATTGTGAAATCAGACACACACAAAAATTAGATCAAAGGCCCACTACTGTCCATTCATGATGTACTATCCATGCTGAGCAACTGTAGTTTTTTTTTTTTTTTTCTTTTTTCTTTTTTGGAAACTGGAAAAAAATTAAAAATCCCCTAGTCTGTTCCAACAAGAAGAGAATTTCATGGGAAATCTCAGCTGAGTTTTGCTGCCCCAGGAGATGAGCTGCTTTAGCTGTTTTATCAAAAAGCTTTGAAACATAAAATGCTCCTGAGGGTTTAGAAAGGAAAGAAGAAAAAACATTACCCTTCAGGGAGAATGAGAGCTGTAACATCCCTATCCTCACCAGGCTCCTTAGGGATGCAGGTCACACATGCAGTCACCCCCAGGGACAGAGATTCAAAATGGAGCAGGTAGACTGAGCATCCAGCCTGGGTCCCCAGGATCCCACTAACGGGTGACCTTGTGCCAGACGTCAGGTTCCTCGAGCTCCAGATGTGTCCTCTCACACACAGGACGTGGAAATGGAGACTCTCTAAAGGCTATTTTAGCTTTGAATTTTTATAATCATTAGATGTAAGGGAAGGGGCAGGGGAAGAAAGAGGGAAGAAAGGAACAGAAAATGTCCTTAAGTAACAACAAGAGAAGTAGAACAACAGAAAATAGGTGGGTAGACAAAGTGGGGAGACAAGAACAAAGCAAAGAGGAGGTGAGAATAACTTTAGTGCTAAGAAACATTCATGATAGGGATAGTTTCTATGTATTCATCGCCTCTCATGCTGTGTGTACATTCTGTATAATACTCACAGCTCACTGAGGTTCGTCTTAGAATGCCCATTTCACAGGTGGGGGAGGCAGACTCAGTGAAATTAAAGAACAGGTCAAAGTTCACACTGCTGATATTAATTGAAACTATGACTGAACCCAAGAATCCAAGACAGCTTTCCAGCCCATTCTTTTATCTCTTAAACCATCCTCCCAATTGCTGAGCGAGAGATCAGTGTTCATGTCCATTTCTGTTTATAAAGCATAGTTCAACTAGAGAGACCCACCAAGGCAGCATCTTCATCCAAACATGCATCTGACAGAAGGGGAGGATCAAGGTGAACTGCCCTAAATCATTGACAAGAAGCATCTGTTTTAGGATGAATCCTGCTGTGGGGAATATACAAAAGGAGATAGCAAGAGAACTGGGCCTGCACTCTGGCCACAGATTTCTCCCTTGGCTCTGCCCTACCTACTTCCAAGCACTACCAAACCTCTAGGTGCACATATGTTAAAGAGTATAAGAAGTTAACTGGGTGTGGTGGTGCACACCTGTAATCCCAGTACTTGAGACAGGGAGACCCTGTTTCCAGAGGTAGAATGCCCTTTGGTTCAATCCCCAGAAGCACAAAAGAAAAAAGAAAAAGAGTGTAAGGAGTTTAGAAGTTAAATATGAGCAGGGGCCAGTCTTACCCCAGGCCCTTCCTGGAGTGAGCAGAGGTGGAACCATCTTAGCAGAGCACCTTGATGTCCTACAAATTGCAGACATCTAGTCATTGCTTCAGGAAGGTTAAGGTCAGCTTTAAGAAAATTGGTGATTAAAAAAAATACCTTTCAGAGGAGACAAACTAGAATGTGAGTGAGATTGCCAAAGTCTTTTTCATTTTTTTCCAAGATGCTAGCCTGGCCTCAGCTAAATAAAAAGCTCCAGAGTACATCTGAAAGATGATTAGATTTACAAAAGTTCCATTTGCCCACAACCTTTCACACAACCTTGCATTAACAGAGGCGAGTTACACAGGTAGGCGTCCACGTGACTCCAGAAAACGTGCAGCACAAGCAGCAAAGCAGACAAATTTATGTAGTCCTCAAGGCGCAGACCCAGAGAACAAAAGCAGATGGGGCTGAGAATGAATCCTGGGGTGGGGAAGCAAGTTTAGTATGAGCTGAGGCCATGAGCCACCACCAGCCCCATCCTGGTCTGCCCAGGATACCCTCTCAGTGACTACTCCTTATCCTCCACCCCCTGGATATTAAGGAGCAGAGGAGAGATTCAGAGGAATTATTTCCACCTGGGGGAAAACGTTTTAGAGTTGATTGATTTTTTTCCCCCTTATCTGCAAGGTTGAAACTAAAGATCTTTCTTATTCACTGTTCCCGGATAAAGCAGCTTTTAGAAGTTATTCGCCATTGTCATTTTCCCTTGCGCCTTCACTCACGCACACAATGAAAATAAAATGAGCCTGAAAATGATTGATGCTTCCCTTTTTAATGATGAATGCCAACCGATTTTTATGTCCCTTGGAGAAGTTTTTTCATATTCGTTTTCCTGAGCTAGGTGAATTTTTTTTCCCACCTTTCCCCATCCAATCTTTTATTTCTTTCCCTTACATTATCTGAGACATCTATTCAGCCCTAAGAGGACAAGGGCTCCTCCTCCAGCTCTAACCATTACTCATGGACCAACACAAATGGCAGTATCCAACCTGTGAAAATGGAAACCACCTTATTCCATTTAACTAAAGTATTGGCAATCGTCAGGAATTCTTTTTAGAGGACGATCCAAAGGCACGCGAGTTGCACTTGAACAAATAGCTTCTCCTACAGAGGAAATGGCATCCACAATGATCTATGTTAAACCAAACCAAAATGTGTATTAAAAGAAATGGTGCTGGAGGGCTTTCCTGAATGATGTAGGCTATGTGGTCATTCACTGAGTGAACATTGATAAAGTACCAGTTACACACCACACTGGGCTAGGAAGTTAGGGTCCTTGGTGAATAACACAGGTCCCAGATTGGAGGAGGTCAGGTCTCAGTGGTGAAAGACCAAAGTCCAGGTGAAAGAAAATGCAAATGAAGTCCTTGTATTCCCTCTGCTTTCTGAGTTTGCACAAACATTCTAAGGATTTGCCTGGGAGCTTTTATCTTATTTTAAGAAGATTTATTGTGCATTATGATTATACACATAGTGGGGTTTATTGTTACATATTTATGCATGCACACAAAAAAATTTGGTCCATTTCATTGTACATGGGAGCTTTTAAAAGGGGATGGAAGCCCATTCAAAAGACAGAAAAGCCTCCAATTTTCTATACATTCCATATCAGGTTCAATCTAACCAAAGTAAATGTCATATTTAGATAAGGTACATCACAATAATTCATCTGGTGATGGTTCATTAATCTATAATACATGTGTTGTACTGTATATACCACTATGTCCTAGACACAATGCTAGGTGTTGGGTGGAGGATACAAAGATGAAATAATTCCTCGAGGCACTTAATGTTTTTTCATGACTGAGACAGAAGTAATAGGGAAGTCAAAGGTCCATGCTTGTTGCTTTGCACTTAAATTAATACACTTTGCCAAAGCCCCTACTGGGTCCACACCATGCACATCATGAATACAGAAATTACGTACAGGCTTTCCCTCAAGAGCTCAAGGCACAATAAATGGTCCCTGCCATGTGTGCACATAAAAGATATTTTGACATAGAGAAAGAGGCTAGCTCCAGGAAGCTTTGCAGGGGAGCTGAAGTGTGAGCTGAGTTTTGAAAGACGAGTGGGAACTGGCCAGGAAGAGAATGGGGAAAGGATATTCCATAGAGAGGGAGCAGCAAACACACAGAGAGCTCTTTTCCCAGTGAGGGCACATGCTCAAGTGGTGCTCAAGGGAGAGGCAGGAAATGGCACTGAAAAGGTAGGTGGGACTAAATGTTGGGCCATGCCTTGGACCAAAGAAGAGTGAAATCAAAGTCATCAATGACCCTCCTGGTTCTCTTCTGTAAACATTAATCCCATTAAAGTGAGGTTTAAATCATACCTTTATTGAACATGTCAATATATGAAAACAACAGTTAGGTGTGGCATGCAAACAGAGTTTTGGAAAGTGAAACATCATCACTGGCTACAGATAGTACATGTTTATAAGAAAGCAAGAAAGTTCCTTGAAAGCAAGCAGTAATTACAGTTAAGGGATCAGCCTTGTAGCTTCTGCCTGTGACCTGTCTTTAGGAACAACAAACAGAGGTGTCTTAGCTCATCCATCCATCCGGGTGTGATTAGAGAGCCTAGTGACAACTTGCTGAGTGCCTCGTGAGATAGGTCATGGTCTGCCCACAGTAGCCATCGCACCTATCATGACAAGTTTCTTGACAAGAAGGGCTACGATGTCATGGGAGGCAGACATGTGAGAGGATATCCAGTGGACTGATTAACATGGCATCCCTCGTCAGAGAAGGAAGGAATCTGTCTACCTGCTCCAACCAAAGAGGTCTCTAGGTAGATCCCCAACAGCCTGCCATGGGGACCAGGAGCATTTATCACTTTCTTTCTCTAACAACTTTTTATATCTTGTGAGATACAGAAGCAGGACTCCTGAGACGGGGAGAATTTACAGAAGGAACTAGAAGCGGCTCAGCTCCTGAACAGGAAATATGGAAAGGGTCAGAGGAAGCAAGACAGACTCGAGTTACTGGGAACATAGCAAAGATACTCAGAGGACCTCAACCAGATTGACGGACTATAAAAATATAATAATAATAGAGGCAAAAGGAACAAGCAAAGCCCTTGAGCTGGGGACAGGAGGGATCCCAGAATGCAGGGCTAAAGGGCTTTAGCTTTAAGACCTATATAGAAAGCCTAAAATGTAGCTGTACTTCGTTTTTTCAGAGAAAAAAAAAATAACATGTTTAGACATGTTCTTTGTGTTTGTTCCACGACCAATGATACTTTCTCCATTATCACTTTTTTCTTCCTCCTGAAGGTAAAAAGAGTAAACTAGTCATTTTTCTTCCCACCCACAACTTTAGCCAAGATTTGCAAGAGCCAAGTCTAAATGCATTCTCTAGACTGGCACTCTGTATACATATGTGCACATTTGTGCTTATCTGGCTCTGAGTTGAGGTCATTGCAACATCCTAAGGTAATATGAGTATTATAATTTCTACCCTCTATTGACCACTTACTACAGATACTATGATGAACTCTTGATCACTAATTCTTTTTGTTTGTTTGTTTTTTGCAGTACTGGGGATTGAACTCAGGGGTATTCTACCCCTAGCCCTATTTTTTATTCTTTATTTTGAAACAGGGTCTCACTAAAGTTGCAGAGAGCCCGGATCCTCCTGTCTCAGCCTCCCAAGTACTGGGATTACAAGTGTGCACCACCACCCCTGGCTCTCACTAATTCTTATAATGCCAAAGGATATAATTTCACTGATTCTTTTATAGGGCTAATGCCAAGAATCTTTAGTGCTTCGTAGCACTGAGCTTATGATAGAAAACAAATATCATCACACTTCCCTGTAAAAGGCAATGTTTAGAAAAGTAATGACCACACTTAGGCACCTAGGTAGGCTGTTCTATCTGGAATGGCTAAGTCAGCCAACCAACTGAAGTGGCTGGTTTTGTCTGTGATCTGGCTAGTTGATTGGCTTGGCACAAACACATGCTTTCATCAGCGCCGTGTTGCCACAGCTTGACAATGTGCCTCTGCCAGTGAAATGAAGTGCAAAGCAGAGAAACTGCCCCTCATTGTTTCCCATACTGCCAGCCTGGAATAAGACCTCAGAAAGTTCTACCATATCCCAAACTGTATGGTGGGGAAATGACAAAGTGAAGCCAGGACAGATCCCTACAGTGAGATGGATAGATGGGTTTCTTCTGGGTCTGCCTTTGTCCAGCTAAATCTCTACCAAGGCCATGTATCAGGATCACTAAAAGAACCTTTTGAATCATTGATAGGGGGAGGTCCCAGAGACTCTGATCAAACTGGTTTGTGGTGAAGCCTGGATAATGGTATTTTTTTTAAAGCTTCACAAAGTAATTATAATATATATCCATGATTGAGAACCTTGGAGTTTAACATGGCCCCTCCAAGCCTCAGTTTTCTAGTTATTGAATACAGATGTCAGACCAAGTGACATATAGGGTCCTGCACTGTTCTAAGATCCCATGTTAATCCTGATCCTATCCCCAGCTGGCGGGCAGCTCTGAAAAGACCACTTTCTCTTTGCATAATTCAATTCCCAAATGCCGCCAAGACGGCTGACCTATCGCAGGGGGTTGGTGTATGGGTTAATGAGATCATATTTGCAAAGTGTTTGGGGCTCTGGGGGAGGAATCTCTAATATATACAGCTAACAGATGATTACAGCAATGTTAGTGGCATTTTTTAAGAAGAGTAAACCACAGTTCGCAACCCTGTATCTGCCACAATTAGACTATCTTGTGGGGATGGAGAGTGGCAGAGTGGAAAGTAGATTAAAGCAGTGCTGCTCTTGTTATACTAGATGCTGGGTCAAGTCTCCAAGCGGAACGTCTAGGCAATCATAATTGACACATACTGGGCTTCAAATGTTATCTATATGAAATCTCCTTGTCCTCAACACTCACCTGTCCACTCCTTAGTGGTTCAAGACTTTGTGGACATACTTCCATACAAAAAGGGAAAAAGATCAAACTGGTCATCTTTTCCAAGAGTAAACAGTCATCAGAGGGACTCTATTTCTAAACTGTCACTATCTGTGCTGTTTCTCATGCATTGACATTGAAACAGAAGAAACAATGTTTCATTAAGGTTCTGTAGGTTAGAACTGCCTCTGAATAGGAACTGGAGCGATGCCCAAGGCTGGGGAACTCAAGAAACCTAAATTTGAGTCTGTGTCTACCTCTTACCTCCATGATCCTGGGCAGGTCTCTTTCTTCCTTTTACCTTATTTTTCTTCTATTAAATAATATATACAAAGCTAACAAAATACCTGGCATAACCCAATAAATATTTAGTATCCTATCTCATGGTTGATGCTACCAGACTTGATATAATAGATTCCCAAGAAATTGTCACCACATTCTAGATGGTACTGAAGGCCTATGATAGGTAAGATCTTTTGTTTTCAATAGTCTGTCTGTAATATCCTTGTTATGGCTTAGATATGGGCATGCCTTCCAGAAAAGCTCCTATCTTGGCAATGCAGAAATGTTCAGAGGGTTAATCAGTCATCAGTGGATTGATCCATTGGTGGCAACGGTAGGCAGGTAGCATGGCTGAAGGAGGAAGGTCACTGGGGAAATGGCCTTGCAGACTCTTTCTGTGCTGCCCCTTTCCTCTCTGTCTCTCTTTGCTTCCAGGCTTCCGTAAGTTGAGCAGCTTTTGTCCACCCTGCCTGGCCACTGGCAAAACTGACAGACTAGATCTCTGCACCCATGAGCCAAGTGAACCTTTCCTCTTCTAAGATGTTCCAGTCACGTATTTCGGTCACAGCAAAGAAAAAGCAGACTAACATGCTCATCTATCCAGCTGCTCATTAACTTACATTCAACTATATTTTGATGTATTGTCAAATATAGGCCCAGAGATAGTCTTTGTCATTAATGATCAACTAATAACTGGAATTCTAAGGAACTTGAAGCATTCTATATTAGGACTCTCTCCAAATACTCAGGGTGATTCAGATACACCAAGTGATCTGAAGGTCAGTACGTATTGTTTCCCACAAATGTTTAAGAATCAGCAATTCTGATAGTAATATAAGCTTATGAAATAAAAGTTGTAACCTTGAAAAAGGTTGAGCTTAAAGGATTCCAACCAAAACATGCATAGGCTCTCTTTGGTACTTGAAAAATGATTCTAAAATGCCTCTGTTACAACAAATAGTTAAAAATAACTTGGACCCAAGAAAAGTGAATGGAGGGATGGGGAATTCTCTTATACATGATAGTACTTTATAAAGCTTAAGTTCTTAAAAAGTGTGGTGCTAATACCAAAAGAGATCAGTGGGGTTGAACATAGACTTCAGAAACAGAGATAAGTCTACGTAAGAATTTAACAGTAACAAATGGAACATCTCAGTTTCATAGGGAAGATAGAATTCATCAACAATTATCCCTGGAGCCACTGGTTAACTATTTGGAGGAAAAGTTTGTTTGGAACCTCAGTTCAAATCATTGACCACGATAAAAGGCAGATAGAATAAAGGAAGTGCAAAAAAAAATTAACCTATAACAGAACTCATTGGAAATAGAAAATAGTTTTTTATTTCTCTCTAGATAAGAGAGGACTTTCTAAGATTAAAATCAATAAAAAGTATTAGAAGAAAGAGGGAGAAAATTAGACCCTGTGAAATATTAAAACTGCATAAGATATTGTAAAAGATTTTCACATTGAAAATAAATTATAACAGAGTAGACAGAGTTACTTTGGATATCATCCAAATAATTTAGAAAAACACTCAGACAAGTAAGTAAAAAGGCTGTGGACATAAACAGATAATACACACACACACACACACACACACACACACACACACACACACAGAGTTAACAAACATGAAAAAGCAGTGAATCTCACTAGCAAGCAAAAAATTGCAATTTAAAGTAAGATGACATTTTTTTCTTTGCCTATCAAATTAGAATATATTTTTAAAGAAATATTCAGTCTGGCAAGTGTTCATTGAGATAAACACTCTTCTGCACTGCTAGTGGGAGCATAAATTGTTCTGGGAGAGCATTTTTTTTAAAACCCTCTGAAGGCAAATACAGATAGCCTTTAAAATGTTCTTACCTTTTGACCCAGTAATTTAACATATTGAAATCCATCCCAAGAAAATGATCTGGTGTACATGTAAAAGCTTTTTTGCATAAGGATATTCATTGCCACAATCTTTATAGGAAAGAAACCCAATAAAACTAGGAAACAAAGTAGCTTCCCAAAACAAGAAATGATAAAGTAAATTATGGCACATCCAAGATACTTTATAACATCTAATAGAGGTGATTATTAAGAGTTTATGTAATGTTAAGTGAAAATATCACCTTAAAAATCTTATATAGACTATATTTTCAACTCTATGCTCTAAACTCACAAAGTAAAGATGGATTAAAAACACTAAGTTCTTAATAGTTATTATCTTTGGTTGATAGAACTGTGGGCGATTATTTTCATCTGTTTTTAAAATCTTTTTATATAATTAGTATATATTATTTAATAATTAAAGTAACAAACTTTCATAAGAGGCTTATATATGCATATTCCAATGATTACTTTGCAATACAAAAAATGTGATGAGGTTAACAATTGTCTTAAAATTCAGACACCCTTCTTTCTTTCTTAATCCCTTTCTATGAAGCCCACACATGGCCCTGAAGGAGAAATAAAAGAATCACTTGTAAGCTCAAGTTTTCTCTTTTATCTTAACAACCAAACAGAAGACTTCCTTTAAACAGGAGATCTGAGGTATTAGGCAGGAAGAAAAATAGATAAATGCTTGACAAAATCTCTCTGTTGGGGCAGAGCTCCTGGAAGGACCAGTGGTTTGTGATAAAGCATCTAGTCTCCACGCTGTCTTCCTAATAAGCTGGAAGCACATTTACTGTAGCCTGGTAGGTGACGATCAGCAAAACTTACCAGAAAATACAGCACGGATTTCCTCCAAATGTTAGCAGCCAATTTCACTCTAGGAGGTAAAATTACTAGAACTGATAAGCCAATATTAAGGGACCAAAAAAGCTCCTTAAATATTCCAAAGACCAATTTGAGCCATCAGACCTGCATCTGAACAAACGGGAAGATGGCAATCTGAAAATTATAATAAGAATGAATTGATTTTGTACCTCTTCTCTGGTTTCATTATGATCTCTGACAGCAGAATGGATTCATTTTATGTCATTTTCTCCTGAGCCTCAGAGAATATTTTCTTTCAGGTCCTGAGACATGAGCGGGAAGCACAGATGGCCTCGTCTGCTCCAACCCAGCAGAGACTGTGAATGACTTTGGAGTTGTTTAAACTTTGTTTCTTTTCCCCAAGCAACCTGGCTATTCGGCAGCTGTTCATTTCAAGGCTCAGGAAGATACAGGTGGAGATGGGGAGAGGGGACTACATCCCTCAAAGGAGACCCTGGGAGAGGGGGCACAGTATGTGATAATGGAGTGGGAGGGGTGAGCTACCTTTCATAGTTGTTTTGTTTTTTTTTTTTTCCAGTGGCAGGGATTGAACCCAGGGCCTGGAACATTCTTGTCAAGCACTGTACCACTGAGCTACATCCCTGACCCTCTTTCTAAACTTTATTTTGAGACAGAACCTTGCTTAAGATTGACCTGGCTGGCCTTGAACTTGCAATCCTCCTGCCTTAGTCTCTAGTAGCTGGGATTATAAGCTTATACCACCATGGTCCAGCTTTTAATAATTTTGTTTAATGTAGAAGAATAAGAGCAAATAAAAACCTATTTGATATGTATGTATGTATGTATTTATACTGAGGATCGAACCCAGGGACATTCTACCTCCAAGGCATAACCCTAGCCCTTTTTGTATTTTGATTTGTTTTGAAACAGAGTCTTTCTAGGATGCTGAGAGTCTTACTAAATTGCTGAAGTTGGTTTCCAACCTGCGATCCTCCTATTTCACACTCCCAAGTACTGGGATTACAGGTGTGTGCAACTATGCCCAACCTATTTGGTTTTAAAAGATACACACAGGGTCATGATTTCCCAGATTACTATCAAATGACTTAATGACAACAACAATAACAAAAATAATTATATACAGAATCGATAGAGATGCACATAGGTCTCTCTATATCTATTGGTGTTCTCTATATATGTGCATATATATATCCATATATATAATATATATATGGATACATACCATGTATGTGATAGAGGTACAGTAAGACTGTATTGCCTAGTAACACTGTATTAATCTGTGTAAGTACATCCTGTGTGCGCTCATGCGCATATGTGTGTGTGTGTGTGTGTGTGTGTAGAGAGAGAGGGGGAAGGAAGGAGGAAGGGTGGCAGAGAATATGTGACAAAATGTTAAGAATTAGAAGATATAACAGATTTATAATACTAACCTAGCAATTTTAGACAAAAAAATCTATAGATTTGAATAATAAATTCTTAAATGATTTTTAGAAATGAATTCATTTCAAAAGCTACTTGTTTGTAACTTCATTTTTTTTTTTTTTTTTGCGGTACTGGGGATTGAATTCAGGGGCATTCTACCTCCGAGCTATACCCCCAGCCCTATTTTTTATTCTTTATTTTGAAACAGGGTTTCACTAAGTTGCAAATGCCTCACTATGTAGCTGAGGCTGGCCATGAACCTGGATCCTCCGGTCTCAGCCTCCCAAATGCTGGGATTACAAGCGTGCACTACCATGCCTGGCTTGTAACTTCATTTTTAATAGTCTTGCTTTCACATATATTCCGCCCAGCGTAGATGACTCTGTCTCCTGAGCAGAGGCTCTACTTTCCCACTTTCTTGCCTCTGCTCATACTATTTCCTCCACAAAAATGTTCTTCCTCCTGCTGTTTCTACCATGGACCTTTCAAAGATTTTTTTTTTTCTTCAAATTCTTCTCATTGAATCATCCCTTAATCTTTGCCCTCTCTTGCCTCAGTTAATTTGATTTCTTGCCTTTGAATTTTATTTACTTATTTATTTATTTTGGTACTGGGGATTGAGCCCAGAGGCATTCTACCTCTGAGCTACATCCCTCCCCCCACCAGGTCTACTGTATTTTCTTTTGAAACAGAGTCTCACTAAGCTGCTGAGGGCCTCACTAAGTTGCTGAAGTTAGCCTTGAAACTGAAATCCTCCTGTCTCAGCCTCCCAAGTACTGGGATTACAGGCATGTGCCATCATACCTGGCTCTTGGCATTTCTCTTACGACCTAGTTTATTAGAGCAGGAATACTGTGAGATTACAAGGCAACCTTTCCTTCCCCCATCAAAGCTTTGTTATTCCTTAATATCATTACTTGTTCAATTCTCTCTCCTCTTTCCCCCTCCCTTCTCCGCTCCCCCTCCCTTCTTCCCCCTCCTCCTCCTCCTCCTCCTCCTCCTCCTCCTCCTCCTCCTCCTC